>CAUYRT010029734.1:0-80565 GCA_963574885.1 Lepilemur ruficaudatus
TTGACTTCCACCCTTGCCTCCTCTCTGTGCTGTCGGCAGACGACCTTCTGGCCTCAAGTTTTGTCTCTGTGGAGGAAGGTAATGGGAAGCTCCCAAAGGAGTCTGTGGCCCCTCGGTGTGGTGCTCCCCTCAGTTTACCACCTATGTAGCCCCTTCCTCACGTGCCAGGTGGCTCCAGGAAGATTAAGATGGAGCGAATTCAAGTATTAAGAGTCACGCGGGCGTCCGGCTCCACCCCCATTCTTCCCAGGGCCCGTTGTTTAGTGTCAACATCAGCCACATTCTGTCCTTACTTAAGGTAGAGTAAATGCAATTTATTTTTTTCCTCTGAGGAATCCTGTTGTTCCTTTCACAGTCTATTGCCAACTCCCTCCTGCAAGCCCAGCCCTTCCCAACACATCTGAATGTGAGGATGCAGGTCAATTTCTTCTCCCTGGATCTTACGTGCCACTTGGAGACCACACGATGGGACTAGTCAACAACATCCGATGCCACAACCCATAATTGCCGATCCCTGTTGCAACTCAGCTGGAGTATTGCTCTATGTCTGTCTAAAGAACACTCTACCTTGTCTGGTTCATTTCTTTCTGGAAAGATCATTCTTTTCCACTGAGATTTAGTAGGTGCACATGTGGAACAGTAACAGGCTGTCCTTAAGCAAACAGATCTTTGAAATTAGTTCTGGTAATCAGTGAGGCTAGACTGTATCCCCCACCATCAAAACAAGCAAAAATCCAATAAGTTCTGTAATAGAGACACAAGCAAAGGAAAGGCATGATGTGTTCTGACTACAGGGAACAAAATAGTCATTATGGTAGAGATGTCATTCACCCTGGAGCTTGAAACAGAGGAATTTATGATGGGCAGAAAATGATATTGTGTTCTGTGCTAAGAAAAGAGCTTTAAAAAAAAAAAAGAAAGAAAGCACAGAAGTCTGAAAGGAACTGCTGTGTTTAGAAAATTGGCAGTTGTCCACTAAGGCTAAAGGATAATGTGCATCGCTGTAGAAACTGGAAATGTTAGTAGACGCAGATTTTGTAAGTTTTCAGTGCCGCGGTAAGAAGTTTGAAGCTTCTTTCAGAAAGATAATTGACGGCTGTGCCAGATTACACTGATATGTCCTGTACAATACGGATTGATTTTGATGTCGTTTTTTGCACTTTGAGGGCTGTCTGCAGCATCCGTCGACAGGAGGCTGAGCTGCAGACGTGACCCTGGCCTCGGGCTAACGAGCACCTGTTCCCCGCCACACACGTTTGCAGCCCACGCGCTCTCCCCTGGGCCGTCCTGACGAGAGCGTCCTTGGCAAGACCTGTCATCGTGCCCTCGCTTACTTTCCTGTTGGCATCAGCTTGGGTTCTGGAAACGTTTCTGACTCACCTGGTTGACTGATACTATTAAAATAATAGCGCTGCAAAGAAACAGGCAGAACGCCATGTTTATTGTTAAAAAGTAAGTTCAAAAATTACTCAAGTCCCCTTCCAGGAAGTAGTCGAGTCTGAAGAGGTGAAGAGCTATACACAGGGGAGCAATATGAAAAGCTCTGAAGATGTGACAGGCATCACAAACCGTGCTGCGTCCCATGAAAGGCCGGGGACAGGCACGGTTGGGGTCTCTCCTCCCTGCTGTTTGGAAACCTTGAGAAAATTTTCCCCCACCCCCAACACGTGAGATAGCCGACTGCACTCTGACACCGGCTCCCTGTGTGCCAAGGCAGCCCTGGCTCTGTGTTAACTGATGGTTCACTTGTTGTGTCTCACACTCGACACCGGACCCCTCATTTGCATCTCATGGGAAGAGAAAACATTTTCTTTTTCTATGACAAGACACTACCATTTTCTGCAGCATTCAATAAACTTTATTGAATGGAGATTCTATGTGGATATGCTTAAAAAGCTTTAAAGTTCCCTAGAAATATAAGATCCAGGGGCCGGGAGTCAGAGTCTTAACGAGAGCTGTGTCTCCTGCAGATTTGGCAGGCACGGATCCTGAGACCTCTGTCCACCCTGTCTTGTTATTATGCTGCCTCTTGTTTGGGCTGTTTCTAATTGACACCTTCCTCTTACCCTCCATGCAGCTGGCCTTTGATACTCTCCTGAATTAACAGCAATGCCTGCTGATCGGCAGCCATGAACAATTTTTGAGAAACTATGAAATACTTTGAGTGGCAACGATATTTGTTCTCTAGTTCTCTGATTGTTGCCTTTGGACACTGAGCTCTGCCTTGTCAATGACGAAGGCCAGTTCTCAGCTCCCTGTCCACACTCAAACATTCAGGGTTTCTAGTCCTAGCTGGGCACTGCCGTAGTCCTCAAACCAGCAGCAGCAACTGGGATATTTGGTCCCTATAGTCAATGTCACTTAGCATGGTACTCACTAGAGCTGTTTACCAAATAGTCCAGATTTCTCTTTCCCAGTAGACAAGGAATGCACCTCTCCACACCCTCGACATTAGGTGGCAATATGATTTGCTCTGGCTGATAAAATGTGAGCAAAAGTGAGAAGTGTCACTTCCAAGGAGAAGAATTAGGATCCAGTGTGTGTCTGCCATATTTCCACCCTACCGCTGGAGAGATCAGAAGAGCATCTGTCACTACGATGGAGCCACCGCCGGCCTGGGACCGACTGACCGCAGTGAGCAGAGCCAGCTGCTGGCCCATAGTGGACCTGCGGTGTGAGCCAGAAAAGGTCCTGTGCTACACTACAGAACTGACTGTTTCAGGCTGTTCGTTACTGTGGCTTTGTTCGTGCAGTTTGTTACTTTATCTAACTGATACGCTTGGTCATTTTACTCTGCGGCTGTGTATTACATGGCAAAAGTTTCCAATTCTGAAAGATTGAGCGTGGCATAAACTTATCAAACTATAAGAATATTTTGAAAAGTCTTATTTGCCATTGAAGAAACTAAAGTAAAAATAGATTGAGATGATGTAGTAATTAAATGAAGTAGAAATTCAATGTTTCTTATAGGGCAACAGTTAAACCTCTGCAGAGTAAAACTGATGTATTGAACCTATAGAGATGCTGAAGAAAGGTAGGCAGCTTTTCTTTTATTTTAAAGCGAAGGCCGAGAAACATATGGAAAAGGTTACCAAACTAGGCTGTTGAAGGTGAGAGTATAAATGAGTTCAATAACCACCCCAGTCTTTTTCTGGAAAAGGAAGGGATTAAAGGGCAGAGTGAAAATGCAGGCGGGTAGGATTAAACTAAAACAGAGTCGAGAGTGATGGACCAGATGGCCTTTTCCTCTTCCTAGAACTCCTTATAGAGTATTTCTGACATGCCTACATTATAACCACAATGCAGATAAAGTGCTTTTAGAAAAGGCCCATATTCCATTCCCGAACTTGAACATCTCACAAGTAAATCATTTTCAGATGTCTCCAAATTAGGAACATCTACAGTTCAAGGGCAGATTTGCTTCACTCTCTGACATGTGTTTGATCTTTTCTATTTTATCAATTAACTGTCCATGTTTTCCTGTTTCCTCATTGCTTGGTTGATAATCTATACAAAGAAAATGAACTCACGTCTGCGTGGGGACCACATTGTGTCCTGAATGATCTCCCAGACAGCCCAGTCCACCCGTTTGAATCTGCGGGTCCTTGTCCTCTGAAGAGGCGGTGAGGAGTGGTAACCAGGAAGACACAGGCTGGGAGCCCCCAGCCCTCGCTCCTGCAAGGGGCCGCATGATTGTGAACAAGGAATTCTGCATATGTGAGAAGGAATATAAATATGCATTGCAGAATGAGAGAAAACTTCCTAATGTGGTAAATAGAGAATTCTTCTAAAACTCGTAGCTCACTAAGCCAGTTCTTAGGAGCAGTTTTCCTCTAGCATACTCCTGGACATAGACAAGGGAACAGAGCTAGTATTTATTGTGTGTGCCTAAATGATATTAACACTGTACTTACTCTTTTTAAATCTTTAATTCATTCAATAGTTCTATGAGTGAAATGTTACTTTTCACTGTATGACAATGAAGTAAATTATTTTAGAGAGGTTAAGTCACAGCCCTAATTCCCACAATGAGTGAGTGACAGTGATGTAACTGGAACCAGATTGGACCTCAGAGACAACGCCCTCTCCACGGTACCATAATTTCTCTTCTTGGAGAAAGAGAACAGCCTTTGCGCATTCAACTAAAAACCAGTGCCAGGCTTGTGTATGGGTTACACAAAGGCAAGGATGTGGGCTGTGAGGAAGATAATTTTATAGGCATAAATTTTAAGTGTAATAGAATATACTTAGGATAAAATGCATCAATCTTTAATTTTATTTGATGCATCTTAACAATTGTAAACACCTATGAATATACTTATATATACTTTAATCAAGATATAGAAAGTTTTCAAGCCTCCAACCAGTATATTTCTCCACTTCACACTGTTCTGATTTCTATGAACACAAATTGTTTTTGCCTATTCTTCAATTATACAAAAATGGGATCATATGACTATACCTATTGTTCTCAGCTTTTTTCACATGACATAAAGTTTTTGAGATCCATCCATACTGGTACAAATATCAGTAGCTCCTTTTTATTGCTGAGTAGTATTTCATTGTGTAAGTGTACCAATAATTGTTTATAAATTCTTCTGTTGGTAGACATTTTCACTTTTTCCAATTTTGGGGTATTATGAATAAAGATGCTATAAATGCTTTTGTTTAAGTCCTTTTGTGTGCTTACATTTTTGTTCCTTTTGGATGAATGCCTAGGAGTGGAATTGTCGGGTCATGTGTAAGTGCTACACAATTTTCTAATGTGTTTTTAACATATTATGTTCCCTCTAGGAATGATTAAAAGCTCCAGTGTTCAACATCCTACTGTCAATCTTTCTAGTTTTACTTGTCCTAGAGTGTAGGAAGTGATATTTCATTGTGTGTTTTTTAAAAACCTTTTTTAAGATATATTTTTCTGATTGTTTTTTATACCTGGCTTGATATTTGGGCCACATAGTTTTTCTATGTAAAAAGTGTGAGCATTTATGTAATCTCATTGTGCCTTCAGGTGGTGTTTCCCTGAAGATAGTGGTGGTGCGCCTTCTTCCCTGTGCCTAATATCCATTCAGATGTTTCCATGTGAAGTCTCTGTTCGAGCAGCTTACTCATTTTTGGTTGGACTTGCTTGTCTTTTTATTGTTGATTTGTAGGAGTTCTATACATATTCTGGATACATGCTCATGAGTTAAAAATTTTAATATTGTTAAAATGTTCATATTACCCAAAACAATTTACCGATTCAAAACAATCCCTATTAAAATCCAATTGGCATTTTTTGCAGAAATAGAAAAATTCATCATAAATTTCTTATGGAATCTCAAGAGTTCCTGAATTGCCAAAACATTTTTTAAAAAAAAGAACAAAGTTGGAGGTCTCATACGTTGTGATTTCGAAATAGATGATAAAGCTACAGTAATCAAAACAGTGTGGGACAAGCATGAAGATAGATAAATAGACAAATGAAATAGATTAGAGAGACCAGGAATAAACCCTGGTATATAGGTGTATATGGTCAAATGACCTTCAGCAAGGGTGCCAAGACCATCCAATGGGGAAAACACAGTCACTTCAATCAATGGTGCTGCAAAAACTGGATATTCATATGCAAAAGAATGAATATATACCTTTATCTTATAGCATATACAAAAATTAACTCAAAATGGATTAAAGACCTAAATATAAGAACTAATACTGCACAACTCCTCAAAGAAAACATAGAGTAAAACTTTGCTGATACTGGATTGACAATGATTTCTTGGATGCAACACCAAAAGCACAGACAACAAAAGCAAAAAAAAAAAAAAAAAAAAAGAAAAGGCAAATGGGACTACATCAAACTGAAAAAGACATTTGCGCATCAAAGAACAAAATCAACAGAGTCAAAATGCAACCTACAGAAGGGGAGGAAATCCTTGAAAATCATACACCTGATAAAAGTTAAAACAAGTCAGGAGCAGGGGCTCAAGCCTATAATTTCAGCACTTTGAGAGGCCAAGGCAGGGGGATCACTGGAGGCCGTGAGTTTGAGACCAGCCTGAACAAAAACAAGACTTCATCTCTACAAAAACATAGAAAAATTAGTGAGGCTTGGTGGCACATACCCATAGTCCCAGCTGCTCAGAATTGCTTGAGCCCAAGAGTTTGAGGTTGCAGTGAGCTATGATGATGCCACTGCACTCCAGCCAAAGAAACAGAACGAGACAGACCCTGTCTCAAAAAAAATTAAAACATTTTAAAAAAAGGTAATAGCCAGGGTAGATGAAAGAACTCTTACAACAAAATAAAATAACTCAGTCAGAAAATGAGTAAAAGTCTTGAATCGATATTTCTCCAAAGATGATATAGAAACAACCAATAAGTATATGAAAAAAATCCTGAACTCCACTAATGATTAGAGAAATGCAATTAAAAATCACGAAGAGATATCACCCCCTATTTAATAAGGTGTCTGCTAGTCAAAAAAAAAGAAGAGGGAGAAGAAACAAAACAAGAAATAACTGTTGACAAGGATATGCAGAAGTTGGAATCTTCATGCAATGTTGGTGGGATAAAGTGATGCTACTGCTATGAAAACAGAATGGAGACTGTTCCGAAAATTAAAAATAGGACTCCCATATGATACTGCAATCACACTTCTGCTCTCGAAGAGATATCTGCACACCCACGTTCTTAATTCATAATAGCCAAGACGTGGAAGCAACCCACACGTCTATCAATGGAAGGATGGATAAACAACATGTGGTATATATGCACAAACGATTATTTCTCAACCTTAAAAAAGACAGAAATCCTGTCACCTGCTACAGTATGGATGAACCTTGGTTACATTTTGCTAAGTGAAATAAGCCAGTCACAAAAAGACAAATGCTGTATGATTCCACTCAAAGAGATATCTAAATTAGTCAAATTCAAAGAAATAGAGTAAAAGGGTGGATACTACGGAACGGGGAGAGGAAAAGCAGGAGTTGAGTGGGTGCAGAGTTTCAGATTTGCACGATGAAAAAGTTCCCAGGATCTGTTTCAGAGCATCGTGAATGCACTGCACGCAACAATCAAACTGTGAACACAAAAAGTACAATTGCTTTTTGTTTGTTGGTTTTGTATCCTGTGAACTTTCTCTTATTAATTTTAGTAGGTTTTTTCACAGATTCTTTTAAATGTATACATGATGACATCATTTGTGAATAAAAAGTGTTGCTTCTTCCCTCCAAATTTCTTGCTTTTCCTTTTTCTTTCGTTTCTCTCTTTCTTTCTTTTTTTTCTACTTGTCTCACCGTGCTGGCTGGAACCTCCAGTACAATGTTAAACAGAAGGGATTAGAGGCAATATCTTTGCAATGTTCAATGTTTACCATTAAGTATGATGTGTGCGTTAGGTTTTTATAGATATCTTTCATCATATCAAGGAAGCTCTCTTTATAGCTTGCTGTTTTTATCATAATTAAACATTTAATCTTGTCAAGTACTTCTGAATATGTTGGAAATATGTATATAGTTTTCACCTTTATTCTCTTAATGTGATAAATTACATAGATTGGTTTTCAAATGTTAAACCTCTATTTTAGGAGCATCCTCCATACTTTATATGTCTTGTTTTTATTTTCAGTTAGTTTGAAACTATTCTAATTTTCCTTGTGATTTTTTTTTCTTTGACCTCAGGGTTATTTTGAAGTGTGTTGTTTATTTTGTAAATATTTGGCTTTTTCTTATATATCAAATTACTGTTGATTTGTAATTCAAATGCTATGATAAAAGAACATATTTTGGACTGTGTTTTGGCACTTCATGTTTATCCAACCATTGCTCTGAATGCTTGGGATTGTCAAAAAGAATCCATTTTCACCACACATAACAATACAGTGTAGAAATGGTTCACCTTTATGTCGTGACAGCAAAGAAAGGCAAGCTTCGAGACAATTTCTCTGCTGATGCTCGTTTAATTCATGAGGAACCCATCTTTCCGGCTTCTTTACCTTGCCCATTTATTTCAAATGGTCCAATATTGTTGGAATAGTAACGTCAAACCTTGCTGCTAGTTCGCATGTAGGTTGAGATGGATTCACTTCCACTACAGCTTTCAGCTCATCATTATCCACCTTGGTCTCTGGTCACCCACATGGCTCATTTTCAAGATTAAAATCACCAGAATGGAACATCTCAAACCATGGCTGTACTGTGCATTCATTAGCCACATCCTTCCCAAACACTTCATTGACATTTCCAGCTGGCTGTGCTGCATTTGTTCCATGATGGAACCCACATTTGAAAATAACATGAATTTTTGACTTATCCATGGTTTCACAAAAACTGCTCTTAAAAAAAATTAAAAGATAGTCACAAGCCAAAATATGCCTTTGAAAGACTGAGGAAGGACCTTCATAATAAAAATAAAACAAGAAGTGTCACAGTGAAATGTCGGAGATAGCAACTGTCAAACTTAATATTAATACTTAAGGAAATCAGACGTTTTGTACTTAATAAACTAATAATTTGTAAGATTTCAGAATTTTGGAATTTATTAAGACTGAGTTTATGGCCCAGCATCTTATGGTCTGTCTCAGTGAATAACCCATGGACACTGGGAAACTATATTCTGCCATTTTTAGATGTGGTGTTTCATAACGTCAATTTGATCAGTTTGGTTAAGGATGCCATTCAGGTCTTCTCTATCCCTGTTCCTGTTGGGTCCACTTATCGTGTACAGTACTGAGGAGGACACTGGAAAACCTCTCCCTGTGACTGTTGCCTATTTCTCTTTTAACTCCTACCAGTGTTTTCCCCATGTGCTTTGAAGGTCTGCTACTGAACACATACACGTTTAGGATTGTTACATCTTTTCTTTCATTCCTATGACAGGTGAGCTTTAATTGGAAGTGTGAGAAACGCGGTCAGAGGACAAGCTCATCCTGTGTAACCAAAGATCCCTGGTTCCCATGACAAGCTCTGAACATCACTCTCTGCCACTCCGCTTGCATGGGGTAGAGAGAAATGTGGGGAGAATGGTTGCCATGGCTTCAAAATAGATCTTTCCATCTTAGGAAGTCAAGACTGGACTTTTCCAATTTTCCAATGCTCTCTTCATTAATGAGGGATCTTTCAATGTTACTTTTCCTGTTCTAAGAGAGTAGTCAGATCTTAGGTGAAGGAGACCGTGAGACCTAAAGCGTATCTCTCAACCATAAAATCTGTGTTAAGATGAGTCGTGAGGTGGATATAAAGTAATTTGTTGCTAATAGCAAATTATTCCTATTTCAAATACATCCTTAAATAATTACGACGTAAGTGAATATCCACAGTATGACATTATCTTCAGTCCTTCCGTGCTCTGATACTTGTTCTTCAACTGGAGTAGGTGTAGCAGAGTTATACTGAGGTTGCTGGACACACACGAGTTTCTCAGCTTAACTCAACGTTGCCAGAGCCGTGGATGGGTCTGCAAGGGTTGAGGAGAAGGGAGAAAAGGGGAGAGGTGGTCACGCCAGTGAATGTGGAGAAAACTGTCAAGTTTAGGAAAGCAAAGTTGTGAGAGCACAGTGTCTAATATCGCAACACTGGCTCGTTCATTAACTGAATCAACAACAGATCACTTCTCTTTGGGCTTCAGTTTCTGCAGCCAAAAATTAGGATGTCTTCGTGATGAACTTTAAGATTTCATCTACCCCTGATATTTTCTCACTCTGTGATTCCTTTTTCTCCTTGAATTAATGTCATATATATACACAGTCAAATGTTGATTTTTTATTTTCTTGGCTTGTTTTCTAGATTTTTGAATTCAAATCTTGTCCACGTAACTAGAACTACTTTATTTTTTAAAAAAGAAGTTCATGTATAATTTTATGGTTTTAATCACATTGTACATATAACTTTGCATCATGCTTTTATCATTCAACATTCCATCAGAAGCTACCAATAAATTCTTTATGACCCTCACTGTAATGGATGCATAATATCCACCATAGGATGAAATCATAATTTATTCAAATATTCCATTACCGATGGCACTGGAACGATTTCCAATTTTTCATCATGATAAATAACACTGAAATGGACACCTTATGTGCAAAGCTCTGTCTGCCTTTTAGCTCCCACTGGCTAGTTCCAGAAGGAGTGATCAGAAGACTGCGCTCTGAACCTGGACAGCGTCACATGTGACGGTGGCCTGCAGTCACCCTCTCTCCTTCTCAGGTGACATATGCATGCTCCCTGGGCAGCTAGGAGTCCTTACATCCTGGATGTTTCTCCTGCTCGGGTTCATGGTGACAGCTCTTCCTAGAAGTTGGCACTGCTGCTGTGTGTGCCACGGCTGGGACTGTCACAGCAGTGGCCTCGTGAAGCTCTGGTCCATTCAGCTAAACTGCACGACAAGGCTCCTGACCTCCACACTGACCTCAAGCACCATTTGTTGATTCTCCCAGAAGTCGGGGCTGTGAAGATCCCTTATGCTACCAAAGCCATCCCCTTCACCCCTGCCCCCCACTGACCCAACACAAAATGTTATAGTCAAGCAGCCACTGGGAGGGCCCTGGCAGTCTCCCCATCTAATCTTCTATGAATTCTATTGCTCTAAATTTACGTCATGGAGACCAGACATTGTGTTAGTGTTAATCTGCGAATCCGAAGAGCCTTCCGTATTGCTGGCAGACATCAGTTTTCTCCATTAAAGCCAGTCCTGGGCCTGCGGTGTGACTCAGTGGTGATCACCCATCCTTCAATCTTGTTACTGGAATCTGTGGCCCCAAGTTCCAATCAGAGGTGAATGATCAATCAGCCTTGCGTCTTTTCTAACTGGGGACGTAGACTCAGGCATTCTGGTGTGTCCTTTAGGGTAAGTGCCCTGCCGTGCTTTTTTTCTTTTTTTCAATTTAATTCAGCATGAATCAAAGCAAGAACAAGCATTGTTATTTATTGGACAACATTTCTCCCCTTTTGCAAAAAAAATCTCATAGCCCCCAAATATGTTCTAGTATAAATACAGAGCTACAAACAGCATAGAAAAATTGGATGAGTACTTTCCTACAACTTTTGAGTACAATGATTAGAAAGGCAAATTTTTCAGTCAAACTTCCTGGTCATCTCAGCTCTACCTTATTAAAACTGTGACCTTTGGCAATTTAACACCTCCTGTAAAGCCTCATTGTCCTCACTGGAAGAGGTAGAGGTAGTTATAGTATTACCTCATGAGAAGCTGTGTGGATTAAATAAAAAAGTGCACGTAAAATCTTTAGCCAAGCACCTGGTCTATAATAACCACTCAATACCACCTAGCAATTATTAGGTTTTTCTCTTCCAAATACATCTAAATTCCCAAACAACAGGAACTGGCTTATCCCACAAAGACACTTCTAGGTTGAATCCAACAGTTTTCCACTTTTCATTTTGTGCATACTAAAACTAAAATAATTTCAAGAAGAAAATAAGGATTTTCCAAACCCTGAGGCAGTTACTTTCCTATTTTAAAAAATTCTGTTCTCACAATATGAATGTGAATATTGCAAAATAGCCAATGATCAGGTGTGTTGAAAATCCTGTTTCATTATTAATCCCATATTTTTAAAATAAGGAAACAGGGGAAATCTGCTTGATCTACACAGTCAATTAAAGGAGAGGTGAACAAGAATTTGTTTCTGCAGACTTTGAAGTCTCATACACACTCTCTGCCTAAACATTTGCAGGACCATTGCCAATAATGTGTCACAGACGTCTCAAAGGGCAGAAGAGCTTCCTCAGTGTCCCTTGAGGATAAGGCTGCCCAGCTTCCTTTCACAGTAGACGGGGAAGCTCTAACGAGGAAGGTAAGTGTTAGAAGGGGAGAGAGTGAAGGCTTGCCTAGTTTGAGATGTTATCAAGGTATTCTAAATGAACAAAGCAGAAGAGGAAATATCAGAAAATTATCTAAGAAATGATAGAAAAATAGTCTTTTCAATAATTCGTGCTGGGCAGCCTGTGTATCTACATGTGAAAGAATGAAGGCGGACTCCTACTTCACACACATCACAGCATAAACAGAAATCACTGCAAAATTAAAAACAGGCCTGAATCTGAGAGATAAAACTATAAAACTTTTAGAAGAAAGCGTAGGATTAAGTTTTTGTGAGTTTGGGTTAGGCAATGTTTTCTTAGGTATGACACCAAAAACACAGGCAATAAAGGAAAAAAATTAATGAGCTGGACTTTGTAAAAAATTAAAGATGTTTATGCCTCAAAGGCCAGCATCAATAAGTGAAAAGACAATCTGCAGACTGGGATAAAATATTTACAAATAATATATCTCATAAGGTACCTATACCTAAAACATACATATTTTAAGAGGCAAAGGATCTCAATAGACATTTTTCCATGGAAGATATACAAATGGCCAATGAGCACATGAAATGACGCTCCACGTTATTTATCATTAGGCAAATGCAAATCCAAGGCACAATGCATTACTATTCCACACTCACTAGGATGGCTATGATCACACAGACAGTAACAGGGTATGAAATAATTAGAACCTTCATTTGCTGATAATGGGAAAGTAAAATGGTGCAACCACTTCGGAAAACAGTCCTGCCATTCTTCAAAATGTTAAACATAGAGTTACCATATGACCCAGCAATCCCGCCTCTAGATGTATACCTGAAAGAAATGAAAATGTGTGTCCACACAGAAACTTGTTCATACAAATGTTTATAACCCCAGTATTCATAAAGCTCCAGGGTGGAAACAACTCATCTGTCTATCTGTCAACTGATGAATAGATGAACAAAATGTGGCACATTATAAGACATATACTATTCACTTACAAAAAGGAGTAAAGTACTGATATATACTAAATACAGATGAACCTTGAAGACAGTGTGTTAAGTGAAAGAATCCCGGCACAAAAGACCATGTATTGTGTGATTTCCTTTGTGAGTGGTGAGAGATTGCTAGTGGGTAGAGGGTGGTTTGGGGTAAATGAATATGTTTTAAAAGTAGACAGTGGTGATGGTTGCACAATTCCATGAATACACTAAAAACCACTGAAGTGTACTCATTAACAGGGTAAATTTTATGGCATATACATGGTATCTCAATAAAATCATCAATAAAAATTCATCTATAAGGTCAAGGATTAATGCTGGAGAAACCAAAGCTTCATCAGGATTAAGAATAGCGTCAAGAAGGGCAAATGGGCAGACTACAGTCTCATGGGAATTATTATTTTCATCTTTTGTTCTTTCCTCTGTCATTATTGTTTGCCATTATTTGAAGCATTGAATATGAAAAGCCTCTGATTGGACAATAAAATCTGGAGTTAAGCACTAAAAAAAGAAGGGCAAATGAATTTAGAAAGTGAGGAACTAGATACGTGAACTGGACAGATGGGGAGATGAGCGGCCATGGAAGGAGTAAGTCACGCGGCCAGCGACAGCGGCTGCAGGGCTTGGCCCCGGTGTGCGGGGTGAGTGGGTTCACGTCAGCGTTGCTCAGAGTAGGGTCCAGGAAACTGTGAGGGTCTCCAAGATACTTTCACTTGCTCCATGAAGACAAAACTATTTTCATAATAAAGCTAAGACATTATCTTCTATTTTTAGTCTCATTCTCTAATGAATGCACAGTGGAATTTTTCCAGAAGCTACTAGCATATAATGACATCATCGCTCTGGTAATGAATGGGATGTGTGCTTGTGTATTCTTGTGTTTTCAACACTTCTCAGTTTTAATTTCTAATATGGGAAATTTCAATAGAAACTAAAGTTCTTTGGGGTCCTCAATCATTTTTGAGTCTACTGAAGCCCTGAGATGAAAAAGTTTAAGAACCACTGGTCTAGACCAACACCTGAGGCTTGAGCTGGAGGCTTCTGGCGATGGCCCTGTGGGGACCTGCCTGTGTGGACATCAGGGCCTGTGTGGCAGTGCACAGCAGGGTGGCTTTAGCTCCCTGGGGCTGCAGAACGCCACTGAGTCTTCAAACCGAGCTCAGTTTCACAAATACTGAAGCCTGCCAATAACGCCGCTGATGAACATGGAGACTAGATGCCGGAGAGGCCGTGGGGAAGACACCGGGGCATAGCCAATTGCTCCTTTCGTCCTGAAGTGCTCTCCTTCAGGCTCTCTTACGCTCCCTCCCAGGGAAAGTTCGAAGTCTTGCCTGGCGATGGCCAATTCAACTCTGCTCTTTCTCATCGCCATCTTCTTAAGGAAGCCTTTGAGCATGAAGGGGCCAGGTGGGCCTGAGTAATGCAGATGGGGTACCATGTGCTCACAGTAGCATTGTGATGCCGTGTCCTGCCTGTGGGTCCACCTCCCCTCCAACCTGGAACATCTTCAAGGGCAGAGACTCCTTCCCACTCGAGCTGTGCCCAGCGCCGAGGAGCTTGCCTTGTACATAGTGAATGCTCAAGAAATCTTCTGATTGAACCCTAGATGGAGAGAATTCCTCCCCCACAGAACACCAGCACTGGGCTTCGGGCATTATGGGTGAGCGTGAAAGGCTTTGAATCCTGCCGCCAACTGGCCAGGGGCACAATAATGAATTGTGAACAATCAATCCAGACTCACCCACCACAGAGATCAAACAAATCCAGTGCCCAGGATGACAATGGATGAGAGCGCCGTGAAAGGGCGGATCCGTGCAAAGTGTCAGTATTTCGCCAACATCGCTAGCTGGGCACGCCAAAGCCTCTGCAGCTGCCGCCATCTGGCAGCCGCCTGTCAGCTGCACCAAGCCGGGGCAAGGCTCCCCGACAACAGCACCAGTGCTTTGGGGATGAAAACAGCGATTTTATGTTTGACTCACAAATGAGTCTCAGAGAAAAAACACTGTAGCCCTGGAAAATGCCAGCTGAAGAGTGAAGATGTACACAAGGCTACGCCCAGAGAGAGGGCGCTGGAGGCTTTGTCCTCCCTGGCACTTGCTGGACGTGATGCTGGACAACTGGAAACCCCATGCCAGAGGCTGCCAGGGGTCTGCCTCTTAGAAGAAGTAATAGTTATGCTCCCGTTCAGGAACCTACTTCTTGACAAACATGCCCTCATGTTTTCTTGAATTTCAAGAGGTTCTCCAGCAGAAAAAGGGCAGAGGAAAGCACTGCTAAGCAGCTCCCGGTTTCAAATTCCCCACTTTTCTGCGTTCTTTGTACGTATGTTCTGACAAGAGCAAATGTAAAGGGCTGGACTTAGAATCCGGGCGAAGGAATTAAGCACAGATGGGTCCTCAATTTTCAGGGAGCAGCCCCTTCCCACATTCTCTCTGATTAGAGAGCATTTTTGGTGACACCTTACCAGGTTTCAGCAGCTTCTAAATGGTATGCATTGAGAACCACTGAAAATTGTTTTTCTTGTCCAGAGATCTCTCTCATCTCCCCCAGTAGGCTTTTCCCAGAGCTGAAATTCTAGGAACCACTCGTACTTTCTGATTAAGACCTTGAAAGCTACGGTTATAAACTAATTCATGTCAGCAAACATGTGCTTAGCCTGCACTCTACTCTGGCCACACCCAAACTGGATCCACCTCCAAAGTGCGTACAAAGTTGTGGAGGTAGGGATGGAGGACATGGTATATACACACCGAATTATAGTGAAAGTGAAATAAAACACACATACAGATGGAGTATAGGGGTTTTAACTAGCTGTTATGGCTAATAATGCCATACCAGATATTATGCTAAGATGCCCGAGATATTGCATAGCTTTTGGTCCTCGGAGCAAACTTACAAGACAGCTCTGTAGCATAGACCTCATTTAGAGATGGGCACCTGAAAGGGAGTCCTTGGAGGGTTTCAGTGACTAGTTGTTCTCACAGAAAGTGCCAGATTTATGGCTCTGAAGCCACATCTGTCTGGAGCTACAGGGCTTTTTCTCTCTACTCCTTCACATCATCCACCACAGGGAATGCAGAAAGGGGCCCTGGAGGCAATGTTTCCAGCCAAGTTTGGAGGGTTGACCTTCACTAAAGGTTAGGAATAAAAGCCTTTCAGGAGGAGAGAACAGGATACTCACAGGTACAAAATTTGTCATGGGAAATATACCTTAAAATTATCTGAGTAATTGAGCACCTGAGAAGATATAAATATTGTCTAGAAGAAGGTTAGGAGCTGTGCTTCTGTGAATAACGTGTCTTTGTTAACTGCTGTCATTCTGGGAAATAACAGGATGCAGGCCTAATAGGATGCAGGGATGCTCTGCCCCGGTCCTGTGGATGGGGCAGAGTCCGCCATTCCCAGAGCATGGCAGGCAGGGGCGGGGTCCAGACGCTGCCCAGGGTGAGGAGGAGGACAAAATGCAAGTCTATGTGAATGGTGCCTGCTCAGTGACAGTAAAAACCGGGCCATCCCCAGAAGGTCACCTTAGCTATCTTAAATCCCACTGCGCAACAAGAGCAGATATCTGACGCTCTGAGAAAATGTGCTGACGGCAGGGCCTGCGTTCGGGATGTCCACCAGGCTATTCTCCCAGATGGGCGGTGGGCGCAGGCAGGACAGGGGGAAGGAGGAGCAACCCTGAGAAGCAATGAGGCCAGTGTTGGCAAGACTTAGGAGCTGGCAGGAGGCGTGGAGCGGGCTGGCAGGTTTTCGTCCTAGGACAGGACATCTCCCCTGTTTTGTTTTGTTTATTAATTCCAGGCATGTCAGTACCCTCGGACAGGCAGCTCCATGGTGAGGCTAGGGCACCAGGCGTGGCCCACGGGGGTCACCCCTTAACCACACTCGGCACTGCCCCAGGGGGTGCTGCACAGACAGCCCCTCTGCTGTAATCAGCCATCATTATTTGGGGTAGAAAATTCATTTTGTCTTTCAGCATTTTAGGATTTAAAATCTATGGGGGGAGGCGTGGGGGCATGAGCCTGTAGTCTCACATACTCAGAAGGTTGAAGCAGGAGGATCACTTGAGCCCAAAAGTTCAATACCAGCCCGGGCAACATAGCAAGATCCCATCTCAAAAATAATAAAATAAAATAGAAGATAAAATTGAAGAGAAGTGGTAAAATATTTTGTTGGACTGGCAGCTAACCTGAAAAACTACAGTAGCTTATAAAAATCTCATTATTTCTAAGTTTGAAGCAAAATATTTTAATTCAATTCATCTCAGCAATTCCAGTTTTGCTGTCATTTGAACAGAGGTGAGGCTATGCTTACCTTTGTTGTTGGTATGGTTGTTATTGAATGGAAGGAAAGAGGGACAGAAAAGCAAATGAGCAAAACAAGGCAAGCTGCAGTTGCTGCAGTGGAGGCATGTGTAAGGGTACACCTCTGCCAGAGGAATCAGGGATGGCTTCCTGGAAGAGGAAGCATTTTCCTCAGGAAGAGTGGGCAGACAGAGATCGGGCAGAGGGTGTTCCAGACAGAGGTGACAACGTGGGTGTAGGAGAGCATAGTGTGTTTAGGGAACTCCAAACACATCCAAAGGTCGGAGCATGGAGTGAAAGGCGAGGTGAGGTGGGTTCTGCAGGACGGGGACGCAGGCGCCAACCAGCGTCCTGTGTGTCGTGCTCAGGGTGTGGGGAGCCATTGGAGAATTTTTGATTAGAAAATGGCAGTACAGTTTCACCCTGACAGAGCTCGTACGTGGCAGAGCGGGAACGGCCGGCCGGTTCTGAGCGCCAGGGACCCAGCTGGAAGGAAGACAGCGACAATGGGAGCCGTTCTCCGCCGCGGACGGTACCAGGATGGTACCGAGAGTGAGGGTAGCAGGCGGCGCAGCTTGGAGAAGAGGCAGAGCGGTGTCGCCAGAGGTAGTAAAGAGAACGCAGGACACCCGGTTAAATTTAAACTTCAGATAAACAACAACAAAGGGTTTGGGCACAAGTGTGCCCCGGGCAGCATTTGCAACGGAAATCAGCGGTGGGAAGTCGGAATCGGGGGAGAGCGGCTGGCGCTGGACCAAGGTCTCTCTCCGTTCCAGGTGTCACAGCCGTTTTTCCACCATCCGCTTTTATTTCACGGGGAGCATGAGCAGATCTGCCCGTTGGGCGTTAGGGTAAATTCCCGCTGTAGAGACAGGGGCAGAATGCGACCTCCTGCACGTGGCCCAGGGCGCCCACCCCGCGGCGGGACGGGACACTCGCGGGCCACCGTGGGCGCTCGGGCAGTGGTGGGCCGGGCACCGCGCGGGCAGGAGGGCGGCTCCGGCGTCCGGGACGGGACGGGCGCGCAGCTGCTCCGGGCTTCAGGTGACGCTAGGACGGGGCTGCTCTCATCTCTGGGAAACTCGCAGACGGATGGCGCCAAAGCTGAGCGCTCTGCCAAGGGCTGTTCCCGGGACCACCCAGAAGTTTGCACCCGGAGCCGCGGGACATCTGGCAGGACCGGAGCGCGCTGGAGAGCCCAGGCTCGGGGCCCTACAGGACGCAGAGTCGGGGCCAAGTCCGGGCTTTCCCGGATTCCAGACTCACCCATACCGTGACCGTTTCGCCCGGAGTAAGCACGGAAAGGAACACATTTCTGTCGCCATCAGTAGTGAAGGAATACCAGGAGAGTTCACCTGGGAATGTACTGACCCACAGCATGTGGCGCAAGGAGGTTTGCCGCTAGGACTTCAAGGAGTGTGGAGTTTGGCTCTGGCTCTGCCACCGATTAGTTACGTCAACTAGTCACTTTGGCTTTCAGAACTTCAGTTTCCTCCAACATAAAATGTGGCCATTGCCTTATGTCAGCAGGTTTTCAACCTGGGTTGGGGAGCGAGAGGGTCCCCCTAGGTTAAGAGCAGCATTTGAGGCCGGGTCCCCCCATCTAGTCCTCCTGCCAGAGGAGCGTCGCTTAGCAACTGCACAACAAGGGGGTCCTTGCACACTTCTGTGCGAGGGAAGAAGTGTTACTGCTAAGAAATATACAGAAACACTCGTCTCACAGGTACAAATATCCCTCCAATATGCTATGTTTGGGGATTTTTGTGTGTTTTCCATCCGGCTATTCATCCTGTCTCCCACGGATTTCACATATTTACATTAGACGTTAGGGATAAAATGGGAACGGAGGTTTTTGGGGGGTTACATATCTGAGGGCCATCGATTGCCTATCATTGTCATATGTGGGGGGATAGAAACAGGATTTTGAAGCACTTATAAGATACGTAGTAAGTTTTATGCCCTGAAATTTAAGTATGAGCAGCGAGTAGCCAGGTCAGAGGAGAAGGAAGTGTTGCTGGAGTGATCCGGACATAAGGGGCTGCAGGCAGTCCTGGAGGAGCGGGGCGTGGCTAGGGAGAGAGGTGAGGGACGTTTCTTAACAACAAGAAGGTGATGGTGTTCAGAGCAGAGTGATTAATGGTTTTGAACCAGACACCGAAGGACAAATTAGCAACCAATAGCACAGCTAACTGAAGCGACAGCCCTCGTGTGCTTGAGGGTTCAGGAAAGGAAAGATTTTAGCGGCAGTGAGCCGGAGGCCCCTTACAATGAGGCCAAGGGTAAGAAGTGCAGATCAGAGCTCTTGCTTTACACTGACGTGTGGTTTTAATGTTGGATTGCTTCGAAGCTTCAGAAGCTTCGAGACTCCCTCCTGCTGCCCTCTCATGGCCCTGTAGAGAGGGCGTGTGACTCGTGGTGCTGGTTTCGCACTGGGAGGTGTGGTTTCAAGTCCTGGTCCGTCCCTTGCTGACATTCCTTATGGACACTATAGACCTGGTTTCTCTTTATATCAGCTTCTCCATACAACAGGGACATTGGCTGACAACACAGGCGTTATTATTAATACTCTTATTGTTTTTTAGTCGTGAGGGTCAAGTAGATAAGGGATACAAATGAGTTCTGTGAAGAGAATGGAATGATTTGGATACCAACACGTGGTGGCTAAAACTTAAATTCTGCAATGGCAGCAGGTACTATGGCCTATGGAAAAGCTAAGCATTTGGGGGCAGCTCTTCCTCACTCTTTTTCTTTGTATCTGGTGCAAGAGGAACTGAAATATTTGTTGCGTTTAAAAAGAAGTTCTGCTTGGGGGTTTGAGGGCTGCTCTGTTGCACGCAGCAGCAAGAAAAGTTTGCTGAAAATTTTACATGAAATAATTCTGTGTGCTTTCAAACGAAAATGTTTCTGTTTTTATTTTAACTAATGACTCTAAAATGAATGACACAAGCTTAGGGACTAATAAAGATCAACCACAGAAGAGGAAAGAAAACCAGCCCAGACCTTACCTTCCGCTGGAATTCATTTAAGCACACAGTGAGGAATGTCCTGGGGCAAACCACCCACTAAAACCAACAAAGACTCCTGCATATTAAAAGACAACTAAAAGCAAAAGCAAACCATTAAGGAAAAAAAAGGAAAACCAAAAACTTTTGGGCAGACCAAATATTCAAAGCATCTGTTTCATGAGGAGCAAAATCATTGCAATATACTATCAAGCACTCTCCTCCCCTAAAGGAATACAAGTCCCCCTGCTTTGTGAGGCATCTGTCTCACCAGTCTTATGAAGCGCAGCACTGAAAACACATCACTGGACAAAACATTTCTCTACTGGCGGAAATTGTTTTCTTGTCTTTCCGACTCTGAATTCCTGCTCGGATTCGTAACTGACAGTAACTGAATGCATTTTCAAGAAATGTTTGTTGAATGGCTGAATGACAAATAGTGACCAAGAATGGTTCTTTTCCCATTAGTAATCCTTCGTGTTGCTACAGGAGGGGAGAAATTTCTTTAAAACGTCCGGGCGATGAGCTTCTGCTTTAAAAAGCTGAAATTCAATCTTTATTGGAACAGCAAGACTACACATTTTCTTGGTCACAGTGTTTTCTTACTGTTAAAAGAAAAGTAGGACATGTCTGTTCATGACACAGCCCCAGGTTTTCTAAACTTTGTTTACACGTCCAGATGTGCAGGGATGCAGGGTGATGGGTGAGGCGAGGGAGTGCATAAATCCTAGGAAGTAGCCGGTCTGCTTTAGTCGCATGATCTAGGACACCTGCACGGATTTTGTGTGTGCGCCTGCTTCGCAGAGCAGTTGGGCACCTCTGGGCTGTGCATTGTGTCTTCGCCTTAGGGAGACCCGACAAGCTCGGCTTCAGCACATACACCTCTGAGGTCAGGCCAGCCTCCGTCCTCTGAAGCAATTTGAAGTCCGCAATCTGAATAAACCTTATTGCATCGCACACGACTGTTTGCACCACACTATGTAAACATGGTGTGAAGAAATGAAGAAATTATGCTGCCCTCATTGTTAAAAAAATAAAAAAAACCTGAGGGAAAGTTTATGAACACAGATACATGACACAGATAACAGGGAAATACTCAGAGGAAATGTTTTTCTTCTAGGATTGCCCTATTGCTGGAGAGAAGTATTTCTGACAAAATAATAGATCAGATAGCATTTTAACAACCTCAGCCTCCAACCAGCATGTTTTGGGCTTTTAATCACTATACTAAAAAAAAAAAAATGTTGGTTCAGAGATGAAAAAGCTAAGAATATAGAAGTTGTCTAATGGATTAGTCTATATCGTAATGGATTTGGTTTATACAATCACAAGTAATTGCTTTTTAACTATGCACATTTCACATTAAAATTCCTTTGCCCATGGATCATTGCATAAACTCATCAGAGTCCCAACATACCTCCCCTGCGAATACCAAGTTTATTCCGTCTAGAACAAGGGCTCTCACGCCTATTTGGTTAGTAGAGCCCTTGAAAGTCATAGTAGTCTTTGTTGTACATCATGCGGTGTTCACTCATATTTAATCCTATTGTACAAATGTGAAGCATGTTACTATGTAAAATACGACTGTCGTCCCCCTTGCGTGCAGCATGGTATTTCAGTCATGAGAAGTCACTGCCAAAATAAACCAAGTGTGATCACCCAATCTTGAATGTTTCAATCAATCTTTGTAGATTCCTCCAAAATTGTGTTGTATATCAGATTCATTACAACAAAGCCTTCAAAAAATGATTGTAGTAAACATTAAAATAGAGAAAAGGCTCTTTATCAAATGATCAACACCCACAAATAAGTTGTGTGTGTGTGTGTGTGTGTGTGTGTGTGTTGAGAGAGAGCAAGAAAAAAAGAGAATTGAGGAAATTCTCTCAGAAACTGAGAAAATATAATTACCATTTGCACATTTCTAGATGCAGCTGGTAGTGTTCTGCAAGACAGTATTTTGAGCAACATTTCTTAAAAGGGAAGACGTTTGCATGATAGCTTACAGAATTACAAATGCTAGGATAATTCCTTAATATAGGAACAGGACACACCTTTGGACAAACGTTCTTTGTGTTGCTGCTTCATCAGTGGCACTGGGTCTCCTTTATGGGACATTCACACTCACCACCCAAAAGGTGGCCATGCAGGCCATGACCTGAGGGAGTTTTTAATCTGACTGGGGAGACCACATGCTTACAGGAGAGGTAGCTAAATATAATATAATATAAAAATGCCTAAATGATGTGTAGCAATGCAGTCCTGAAGAGAGATGAGGAAAGCATAAATGTAGCAGTGCCCAGCAGGTGCTGAGGGGAACTGCTGATTTAATTCACTGTTAAGATGTCCCCCTCACCAAACTCCTGTGGACAAGTGATTGACTCAAACCTTAAAGGGTTGGTTGATTTTGGCGGGGAAAGGGAGAGTCCACGCAGGTGACAACAGAGGTGAGCAAAGGCTCAAATCAAAGTCGACGTGGTTTGTTCCTGATTCACCAAGTGCCGGGTCCTTTCTGAACAAGGATCACTGTGGTTTCTGTCCGAGGAAAACTGCTCCACGGCGACTCAGCACGCCAGTGGGGCTGGGCCAAGTGTTCGCCAGCAAGCACTTTGGAGTTTTTAATTCAGTCTCCTGCAGATGCCGGTTTGGATGTCCGCAGACATGAATATCGTGAGCAAAACCTTGCACAGCTTTTCGGTTTGTATGTCAGTTAGGATTCGGGGAGGAGTGGTAACAGAAACCCAAATCACAGGCTCAGGCAAAACCGGGTGTCTCCCGAGGTACCGTTTAATCCAGAGGTGAAATGGGTCGTCAGGGCCCAGACTGTCTTCATCTCTCAGCCCTGCTTTCTCCGGTGTTGACTTTGCTCTCAGTGTCTGTGCCAAGGCCAGGTCGTCTGCCTACGTGTCCTGAGATTTGGGGAGAATAAAAACAGAAAACGTGTCCCTGCAGCGGTTCCCACCCAAGTCTTGTCGTTCACTAGGATGGAAGTTCTTGGGTCACAGGCCCATTCCTGAACAGAAGCCGTTGCCCAGGAGGGAATTTCTGCTCTGATTGGTCCCCTCTGGGGACCCATCTGAGCTCCTGTCTGAGAATGAGGGGTGGTGGATTCCCAAAGAAAATCCAGGGTTCTGTAGTCAAGAAAAAAGGAGTGAGTCGTGGGTAGGAGGAAAACAAATTCTCACACACATTCCTTGCCCCTTTTCAGAGCCTGGCTGCCTTTCCCAGGAGACCACCCCCTCTCATCTCCTAACTTTCGTGCTGTCGACCCTCTGGACTTACCCTGTCCTGGTTTGGCTTCTTAGCAGAGGGTTGGCGTTGTCAGCTCAGCCCAATGTCCATCCCCAGCCTTTGCTTCTGTGAAATCCGCGGACATACCGCATGGCCATCGCGTGACTCCAGGCAAACATGAGCTCCTGGCGCTGGACGCCAGGAGCAGCCCTGGACCCTGCCATGGAAGTCACAGGGACTGCTGTACATGGGATGAAAGTGACGTTCTAGAACAATCCCCCTGGCAGCAAGAGCGTGAAGGTGAGTGTGCACACGGAGAGCTGCAGTGAACGCAGACCGGTTGGGCTTAACAACGAGTGGCTTTGCAACCTACCAAACGCAAAGGTCTGAAACAGAGCAGTGAGAGCCAAGTTTACACAGAAAGGAAGATGGAAAAACTGCGGAAAAGGAAAGTCAGGGGGAATACCTGTAAACAAATTTGATTTTTGACATATTGAGTTACAGGGATGATGGGCTGTCTCGCCAGATAAGTGTGAGAGGCGTAGAGGCACCGGTAATTTATTGAACATAGATTCCGGGCCAAGAATTTTATAGGACTCATTGCTAAGCCTCACAACAATCCTGTGAAGTTGGGGCTTTTTGCTCTCATTTTATATAAAAATGGAGACAGAAAGATAGGTTATCTTGCTCATCTTGTGAGAGCAAAGCTGGAATTTGAGCAAAAGCTCTGTCTCACTTCAAAGTCTGGATTAGAAGCAAAAGATCAAATTGCGTGGAGGTTGCAAGAGGCTAAAGTCTGCTCAGATCACACCAGACAAGCTGCGAGTCCAAACCCCTTCCCATGGCACGTCCCTGCTCCCGGTGGCTACAGGCTGGGCATGTGCTGGTTGCCTGGTTCACGCCTTGCCTTAGCAGGATGCATTTGGATGGTGCTTGTGAGCTGTGGAGGGGTTCAGGAAGCCAGGGACAGGTGCAGGGGTTGCCTGCCACTGGGAACCTGCTTGGAGACTTGAGGGCCACCTGACCCTCCTTGCGTGGGGGTCATTCATTCCTGTCCCAGCGCCCCATATGAAGACTAACATTGGCCAACTTCTAGCCCAGTCTCCAACCAAATTAAATTCAAGCTCTCCTGTCGTTGTGAACTTGCTAAGTACGTCTTACATCAGTTCTGAGACAGCATCAAATATTCTTTAAAAGCCATTAGACCCAAACAAGAGCCAGAGGCAGCAGCTTTGTAAAGGTGTTCCATGCAAGCTGTGGTTTTTGCCAGGAAGAGATTTAAAAACAAAACAAAACATAAAAACAAGATAACCTTGTAATTTCATCACTGATCTAGAACAGGCATGTATTTTTTCAAGTCTGAATTTGCGATAGCTGGGTAGGACCCATGATGCTTGCTCAGAGATGTCTAGAATGGAATTCAGAAATGCAGTAAAATCCTATAAAGGGCTTGGCTCCCAAGGGGATAAGACAGGTTTCAGGTAAAACATGTTACGTTACATATATATGGCATCTCTAGCTGATACAGAACACTGCAATTCCTTACTATGAGTGAAATGTCACTATTTCAAAGTTTTATTGGTAAGTGGAGACTCAGAAATGTCAAAGATTTGCCCAAGGCCACATATGTACAATTGCAGACTGAATTCAAAGCCAGTGTTGGCACCTCCGTCTCTGTCCCCAGTCCCTGCACGTTGCAGTGACAGCCAGCCAACTTCCAATTGCCAGAACCTGCATTTTTCTGTCTGCCGGCTTTCCCTGTCCACCCATGCCCGCTCTGTCTGCCCGTGGGCAGGCTGGATGTGCCGGGGGTCCACACCTCCCAGGCTGTTCCTCATACCCCTGCATCTTCCCCCTCTGGTATATGTATGCTGAGGCACATGCTACGTTTTTGCTCAGATATCCAGCAGGACCTAGCTGAGTCAATGATACTTTTAACTTGTCTGATAACAAATATTCTATTGGCTCTCGTCCCATCCCCTTCTCATTCCTTGAATCACTTCCAAAATAAACTTTTCATTCACATCTTTATTTCAGGGTTTGCTCCTAAAGGGAGCAGGTGAACACAGTCAAGTATGTCTGATCCCAAAGCCCAAACAATGCTGTCCATTGCATGCCATTGAGGGAGGCAAAGGCTGCATGTAGCGCCCCTTATCCTAAGCGGGAAGAGAAAGGTGGGAAAACATGGATGGGAAGCCCAAGTAGACTCATTAAGTCTGAGGACACAGGACATGGTGGCGAGGCCAGGAGCAAGGTATTTAAGAGACATATGTACATTGGACATTTATAAAAGTCAATATATTATTGTGAGAATTTTAGAGCAATAACCAACACTTTGAACCCAAGTACCCAGCTGATTCTAGGATCCTCTGCCTCTCTAATCACTAGTTGAGAGGACACAGAGGCCCAGACAGGTGAACAGGTGAGGATGTAAAGGACTCTGGAAAGATGGAGAATGGGACTGAAGGTGGTTCCTGCAGGGACTGTCCACCAGGGCTTCAGTGAGGCCACTAGATATTGCTGCTCTTCTTGGTCAAACAGGTGCAATGTCAGCAATTTCATACAGTCAACCTTACAGACTGGGACTCAAAATATCTTATTTCCAATCTTTCTAGAACTCTCCGAACTTGCTCTTTTGCACAGCAGTTTGCCATCACAGAAAATGCTTGGAAAGGACTTGGGTTCAAATCTTGACTGCCTGCATGGTGTTGACCATGTCACTTCATCTCTGAGTCTGATGCCCTCATCTGTAAAAACGGGAATAAGAAGGCCCATCTTAGAGGGTTCCTGGAAGAATCAAATGGGACAGTAAAAGTGAACTCCAAGTCCCAGCCCTCAACATAGAGTGGCTGCTCCACACCAACGACCCGTCCTGCTCTGGGATTCCCTCCAATTCTGACCTGCACCTGGGAGAAAACAGCAACCCAGATACAGGGGGATTGGAAGGCCATGAAGTACAGCTAACAGCAGTAGCGATTTGCTGATGATTTGTGATTTGTATCCATTAAGTCATCCACATTAATGGAAAAATAAATTATTTGACTGGATTTGAAACTCCCTAGGAGAATTTTTTTTTCCCCCTAACATGAGGAAGAAAAAAATCCCTGAATGGTTTAAGCTAAAGTTCAAAATTGTGAATGTAAGATTTCTGGCATTAATAAATAGTCAAGGGAGTTACTTGGGGTGAGGCAGAAGGTTCATTTCAGCACTGTTAAAGTCAAAATGCCAAAGCAGACTAAATATTTGTAATAGAAAGTTCTAGGAATTTAAGAATTCCTTTGAACTAAGGCTTATGCACAAAATTAGATCAAAGGTTCTACCAGGTAAGATATGGTTTATGGATGACAGGTTTTAAATTCAGAAAACCTGGGCGCAAATCCTACTTTTGACACCTCCTTACACAGTAATGAGTCTCTCAGTGACAGAGACACGTTCTGAGAAATACGTCCTTAGGTGATTTCATCATTGTGAGAACATCACAGAGTACACTTGCACAGACCTAGACGGTCTAACCTAATACACACCTACGCTATATGGTATAAGCTGTAAACCTGGACAGCATGTTACTGCATTGAACACTGTAGGTAGTGGTAAGTATCCGTGTATTTAAACACATCTAAACATAGAAAAGGTGCAATAAAATATGGCAGAAAAGATAAAAAGTGGTGCACGCTCTGCAGGTTGCATGAACGGATCTTGCAGGACTGGAAGTTGCTCTGGGTGAGTCAGTGTGTGAGTGGCGAGGGAATGTGCCACCCTAGGACACTACTGCAGACTTTATAAACACTGTACAATTAAGCTACACTGAATTAATTTTTAAAAATTTCTTTATTTAACAATAAATTAACCTTAGCTTACTATAACTTTTTAGGTTTATAAACCTTTTAATTTTTTTCATTCTTTCACTCTTTTGTACCAACACTTAGCTTAGAACACAAACACATTGTACAGTTATACAAAAATATTTTATTTCTTTACACCTTTATTTTATAAGCTTTTTCTATTTAAATTTTTTTTTTACTCTTTAAGCTTTTTTGTTAAAAATGAAGACACAAATACACACATTAGTCTAGCCTTACGCAGGTTCAGGATCATCAGTATCACTGTCTTCCATCTCCACATCTTGTCCCACTTGGGGTCTTCAAGGGAGTAATGGAGCTGTCATCTCCTTTGATAATGATGCTTTCTTCTGTAATACTTCCCGAAGGACCTGCCTGAGGCTGTTTCACAGGTAACTGTTTTTATAAGTGGAAGTACACTGTAAAAGGATGGTAAAAAGTAGAGTCTAGTAAATACATAAATAAATAACATGGTCACTTGTCATCATCGAGTATTGTGTAGTGCATACAGTTGTATTGCTAGACTTGACACCACCAGCAGCCCAATAGGTTTGTTCACACCAGCATCAACATGTACATGTGAGTACTGTGTTGCTCTGTGACTTTATCATGGCTACTATGTCACTAGGCAATAGAAATTTTTCAGCTCCATTGTAATCTTGCGGGACCACCATCATATATTTGGTCGTTGATGGAAATGTCATTATGTGGTGCGTGACTGTATACAATTTTGGATAAAGCAATACGTGTTCCTCATTCTCAATTTCCAGCCTGTAACAGAAATGAACCTACATCACACAATTATTGGGATGTTACATAGATGATTTCTGAAAATATTGTTATTTTAGAAACTGAACAGTATTCTTTATTTGATGAACTGGGACCGTTTACACACCTAAAAGACGAAGGCTGTTTCCTTCTCACTCCTTTATATGAAGCTGCAGGAGATGCAGTTTTGGATGAAGAGAAGTGGGAAGTGACCACAGGGGTAGGCACACATCAGCCAAATGAGCAGGGGAAAATGTGGTAAAATTAGAAAAGGCATCTTTAGGAAAGTTATTAAGTTTATTATCTATAAAGTAAAGTACATTACTTTATCTTTGCAAAAACACGATTTTGGACTTTAATGTGGTGACTGCATTTATTTCTTACATATCTAGTTAGTCGGCACCACAGTTTTTCTTTTGCAGGTAAGACAACTAAGAAGCAGGGAAACAAGTTGACTTCACTCATCCATTATGAAACAAATAGTTCCCAAGTACTGAATGTAGTATGAACTTAACAGACAGCCAGTTGACTCACCATCTTCCTCCCAAATCTGTACCCTTTTCAGAGGCCTCCATCTCTCTCTGCAAAAGACAAATCTAGGTATGCAGTGGACCACACTGTAGTATCACAGTGGACATTCCCCCATTTCTTGCTGTAAACCAATTTCCACATCTCCTTGACTTTGTCCCTAAAATGCATATCAAAGTTCTCTTTTCTTCATCTCTACTTGTGCTACCTAGGCTGAGTCATTGTTATTTTCACCCAATGAACCAATGAAATAGCATTTCATTTGTTTCTTTATGTCTCAGACTAGGTTTCCCTAAAGCAGTGTCTTGGACAATCACTTGGTTGCAGGTAGCTTATTTGGTAGTTGATCCCAGGAACCTAAAGTGGGGGAGAATTTGGAGAAAAATGAAGGAAAAGGGGAGAACAGGTAAGGATGCATCCTTGAGCTGATGCAGCTGTAGCCTCCTGCAGGCCAATGCCCTGCGGTGAGCTGAGGAGCCAGAAAGGATGAATTTTGAAATTGTCCTCCACAAGGTTGAGCAGCTATGGCATTTTTCTGCTGATTCCATGCTCCAGTAATTAAAGGTCTGCTCTGGAGGTAGGAACAACCTCCACATTTCCGCTCCTTCACATGTCTGGGCTACACCTGGCCTAGAACTCCCAAGACTTATATTAATCCCCAATGTAGTTCTGTGAGCAATACTTTTAACCCTCTGTCTTAGTCCTCTTTGTGTTTCTATAACAGAAAACCTGACACTGGGTAATTTATACACAGTTTATTTGGCTCATGGTTCTGGAGACTGGGAAGTCCAAGAGCGTGGCACTGGTACCTGATGAGAGATGTCATGCTGCGTCATGGTGGAGGGAGGAAGGGCAAGAGAGCATGACAGCTTCTATAAATTTATCAGTTCGCTTTTATAACAAGCCCTCATAACAAATGTACAGCCACAATAACTGTATCAATCCGTTAACGAGGGCAGAGCCTTCATGACCTAGCCCCCTGTGAGTAGGCTGCACCTCCCAACAGTGTGGCACTGGGAGTTAAGTTTCCAACTCAAAAACATTGGGGGACACATTCAAATCATGACACCTATGAAGTGGGGAGACATCGGTCTCCTAACCACGAGACTGAGGATTCATCTTGCTGCACCACAAGGTGATCTAGCACAACGCTAGTGCCCTTGCCAGGAGCTTCAAGGCTGTACAAGCCATTTTCCATAACAGAAAATTTAAAAAATGACTGACACTTCATAGAAACAGGATTTGGTTTTTGCTGATGATGCTTAGGAAAACTGTGTCCTTGATCAAAATCATACCAGCAAGAAGATAATAAAATTTTACCAAGCTGGACTGTATCAAAAGCATTTGAGATGTGTTTTGCACTGTCTAGTACTATAACCACTAACCACATGTGGCTACTGAAATTTAAATTAATTATAAATAAGTACAATTAAAATTCAGATCCACAATTACACAAGCTATTTTTCAAGTGCCCAGTAGCCTCCTGTGGCTGGTGCTGCTGTACTGGACAGCATGGATCCAGAACATCCCCATCCTTGCAGAGCGCTCTGCTGGGTGGTGCTGGTACCGTTACTTGTGGTTCACTGCAAAAATGGTTGGGACCTCTCACTGTTCCTGTATTCAGATCCCTTCATAATGTAATTGTGCAGGAAATCCACTGAAAGGTGATGCCTGTTTCTCCAACTCTCAAATTGGAGCTCACCATGTGACGTGTGTCAACCTCTGGGAACCTGGTGATGTCACAGGAGTGCTGACAAGCACCAGCATGTTACCATGTGCCCTCTTGATGCCTTTGGTTCTCAGCACTTCTTGATGTGTGCCTCACATCCCAGGCGTTCAAGCTGTTCCCTCGTCTCTTTAAGCCTCAGTGCTGTGATAGTGCCACCACCCCTGCCCAGCCGTCTGACATCCTCTCAGGTGTGAAGACCCAGCACAAATCTCTATACAGCATCTCTGGATTGCTTATTTCTTCTGCCTCATTCCCCTAGCGTGTTGCTCACACCTCCATGTGGGAACAGAGTGGATAACTCCTTAACATGTTTTCCCAGCCCTTCCACCTCTACTAGACTGAGCTCCTCCTGATGGGAAAACTTTGCATTTCATCCGTGTCTCTATCCTTTGCTTCTGTCATCGTGCTTGGCACTGAATAGATACCTGGTAAATCCCCAGTAGACAATTGGAAATATTTTACAATTTTATTTTGCACTTCATTTAACTCCTTGTAAATTTCTTGAATGGATGCAATTCATACCGTGACAAACATGTGTTGCCTGATCCTCCTCTCGACTTTGTGGGTATTGATTGCTCTGTATTCCAACAGCTAACCAAAGTTCCATGCATAGCTGTGTCTACTGCCTGTAAGACAGTTCCCCTCATTCTGACACTCTAATAATTTCAGACCACAGTGATAAAAACTATGGCTTGGTAGACGTGGCCTCAAATTTAAGAGCCTCCCAAACTCTTCTACTGGGTTCCTGCTTACTCTGAGATAAGCCACTCCCTCCTCCCACATCATCCTTCAAATTGTGACACAAGACTCTCCTGCAGAATATTCTGCATGGCAGAGACTTGTAGGAGTGGAAATGAGCCTGTTCTCTAACCTCAGTGCACAGAGTCACTGTGAAAAGCACTGAAAGAACAACTTAGTTCAATCCCAGATTATCTACTCTCCTAAAGTTTCATCTTGAGGAAGGCACTTAGCCTCCCTGTGTCTTGGCTTGCCCATCTCTAGAGGGAGGTAACGACAGCCTTGCAGAGCTATGTTGAAAATTACCGACCGTGTGTGCGTATATGCAGCAGTCTGTCTACCCCAGTGCCTGGCACTTAGGCATGGCTCAGCATGTGATAGCTCCTAAAGAAGATCTAGAATCCAGAATCCATCACCTGTTAGGATACTCCCGAAGTGTGTGCCTCCTCCTGTCAGACACCCACAGCCCAGAGAAACATGCCTTCCTGTCCTTAGGATCTCCATACTATTCCATTGTGTTTGGAAGAAGCTCGTGACCAAACCAACACAGTTGGCAAGCCTTTAATTTCTGCTTACAGGTGCTGTCCAGAATTTTCCATGGAAATTCCAGCTGCAATCATGCCCAGTAGCATCTGCAGGGTGATGGTCTAGCCCTGACGTAAGAGATGTTGTAGTGTGACCAGAGAGAGGGTTTAAGAGACAATCAAAATTGCAAGTTCACCAATTTAAGCCAATAATATGGACAGAGAAACCTTCTGATCAAATTTTATTTCTTCAAAAGAGAGCATTGATGACCTTTGACCAATATCATTTAGAAACCTGATAGCAGGTATGTATAGAGAAAATTAAAATCCTGTTTCTGTGGTCCTATACTAACAACAAAATAACAATCGCAATGCAGTTGCAGCGGTGAAACGATCTGCAAACGACTCTTTGAACAGTCTGATCAGAAAGCAAAGAAATATTCAGAAGTCATCAACCTCTTGGCATCAGGGCTGACCTTCACTCTCTGCGGCATGTGCTGTTCCGCCTGAGTGACGCTTGGACATGTCTGTTCCTCACCCCAGTGTGTTGTCAACACCATCCTGCGCGGTGACAGAACTGCCCCGGCCCACATAAACAAGCACTTTCTAGATACATTCTCTTTGGTTAGCTGGACTTTTAGGGAGGATTTTTTTTCCCTCCAGATGTTCCTTGTTAAAATGCAGTGGGTGATTATGAGCACTCATTAATATCAGTACTTTTAGTTTATTGCAATTATGAAATGTCCTTATTTGCTGATATTTAAGGCTGTAACAATAAATGCAATCTGCCTGGCCCTCCTGACATACTGACACTGAGAGCACAAACAATCAAGCAGCCCCAGCTCCACCCTGGGCTCTGCCAACACTAACGTGTGTGGTCAAACCGTGTCCTCTTTCTTGACTTCAGTTCCCGGGGGTAAAGTGAAGGGCTTGGATTAAATGGTACTTCACATCTCCTTCTGCTCTGACATTCCCTGTCTCTGCAGGCTCCTGATGATGTCTGAACAGAAGGAAACACAGTCCTGGCTAGTTTGCATTTTGAGAGGCAGGAAAAATAAAATGACGAGGGTGGAATTCTGAGGCCTGGTGTCAGGGAGGCAGGTGGCAGTGAGGCCGAGGCTGCTGGGCGAGTCCATGCTGTTGGGGTGGAGGCTCAGGACACTCAGGGACCAGCAGGAGGAACGGGAGTGGAGCCACCCAGAGACAAGCTCCGTCTACTTCCCAGGTCTGTCTTGGGCTTCCCCTGTCCCAGATGTGTCTTGTCAGCATTCATAGGAAGTGGCATTTGCGGGGAGGTTTGGAAAGGACCTAAGAGAAACAGTTGGGCCCGTGATTATTTTAATAAAACAATTACAGACATCAAAGTGGGGTGGGGGCAGACTTCCAAACTCTACCCTAATCCTCATGTTTTGTAGAGGAGACACCCAAACCCGGAGAGGTCGATCAGCTTGCCCAAGGGCACACAGCTTGTTAGCAGGAGACATGGCTGCAAATAAAATTTCATTATAATGAGAAAAAAGAAAGATCATCCTAAGATTGAATTCTCCACTTCAAAATGATGAACCACAATATACTATTTTGTGTATGCATCTCAACTGCAATCTTTTCTGTAAGACAATCTATAGGGAAAACACAATATGTGAAATTAACTTAGTTCTACTTAGCTGGCGGGTTTGATAGGCACCCGCGTGCAGATTTCTAACGGCAGTTCCTCTCCCGCGCTGAGCGGTGCGGCCACCGCAGATGAATGCCGTCCATTGAACGCTTTCCGTCTGGGATGGGGTGCCGAGGCCACTGCCGCTGAATCCCAGATGCAAAATAAGCAAGCAGCTCCACAGTTTTACTTCAGCGATATGGAAATTTTTCCCCTTAAAACCAGAAATAATGGTTTTTCAGGTTATTGGTTGAGAACAGTAAAAGAAGGAGAAGGAAGAGAAAGATTGGAGGGTGAGGGAGAGGAGGAGAGAGAGCGAGGGACAGAGAGAAGAGAAGCAAGGGTGGACAGAAGAGGTAGTTTTAGGGACTCAAAGTAGCCGTGACGTTTCTGGAATACGATTAGGAAAAAATGTTTTTATGTCCCAAATGAAAAGCATGAATTTCTTCAAGGAAAGAGCTCCTGATAATTCCTGATAACTCTTGCAGACCTTCCGTTTTCCAGACACACGGATCTGATGCTGCCTCGCTTTGGGAATCGCGGGCGGCTTGATCCTGAGGTTGAATTATTTTGATTCGGCATTTCCGGAGCAAACGTAGCCAAGCTCTCAGTGTCAGAATCACAAGCCTTGCTGGCCAGAGGTGCAACCAGGGCTCGACAGGCCCCCAGAGGACCTTTCAGAGGCCAGGTCCTGCCAGCCTTCCTCAGAGCGTCTCCTGGGCACCCTGTGTGTCCCCATCCTTCTGAGCCTGACCCCACAGGCCTCTCAGAGGCTGCTCTCCAGAGCTCACTGCCGCTTAACCTCAGCCTAGACCTGCTTCCTTTGGCTTATGGCCCTGATCTGTTACCTGTCATGGGCTTCACTACTTTATATCTGTCCCAACAGCTTAAAAAAATAAAAATAAAAAACCACTCTACGTGTGAAGGACTTTTGGTGAAGAAAACCCCCTTTTCTTAGTAGGGTGTGAAGGAGGGATTGGCCCAATTTTGCACTCTGGGGCTCTGAGGGCGGGAATGATGGCGGGGAGTCTGGGTGAATGAGGGGAAGCCTCCAGGGGCCACGCTCAGGGTGTGGGGAGGAGAAGGGGAGGATGGAAAGGAAAGACGCCAGAACACTTCCCACTGGGCCCTGGCAGTGGGAAGAGGAAGATTCTGCAGAAACATGAGGGTAGAAGGCCATAAAACAGAGCCGGACATTGCACCTCATCCTCTTTAAGGGTTAAGCCCGTTTCTCAGATGCATCCTCCAAGGCACCCTCCCAGCTGATCTCCAAGGTGTGCACTGCAGACATGCACCAATGTGAACTTGCTCTCGTCAAAGTCTTGTTAGCCTCTGCAAATCCCAGCTACAGGCATGGACTGTTGAAAAATCAGCTTACTTTCTGGGCCTCGGTTTTATTTTACCTGTAATAAGAAATTGACAATATCCCCCTTATAGGATCACTTAATGATCACGTTATCTGGCAGGACACAGTAGCCATCCACAAAGTCCGGGGTCTTCCCCACCCACGTCTTCCCCATTACACCTGTTGCAAAACTGTCAATATTCCCAGTGTAGCCCATTCTTAATCTGGGTTGCAGGCACACTGGAAAAGGCAGCTTGTAAAAGCCCACTGGGCTTTTAATGTTGATTTAAATTGAGCACAGCAAATTGCATGATGCATTATTTTAAAATCTTTGCATTCTGAAGAAAAGAGAGAGACCACTGTTCATTAGTTGGACTAATTTAGAAAACAAGAGTTATTTTCTAAGCCAAAACAAAACGAAGCAATCCAATATGCCCCGGGTCATTTAACTGGGTACTTCAGGTAGGGACCCTCTGCCCCACCCCCCTCCAGGACCCTCCCCTCCCCCATCCTTCACTGAGGCTCCCAGGAGGCTGCGTCTGTTCCTAGTTAAGGACAGGAAAAGAATGAAGGGAAGTTGCTGCTATTTTCCATAGACGTCAATTCCATGAAAGATCACAGGCAGCTTGTCTACATTTTTACAATGGTTCTGTATTTCCAAAGTTTTCTGTCTCTTTTAGTTCCTGCTCCGAACCCCCTGGTTGCAGACTGCGTTCGACCTAGTGAGGCCTCTCCCTGCCTCTTGGAGCAGACGCAGGTGTCTCCTGGCCGTCACCTGGTACGCACAGAACCTACCGACGCCTTCTCGACTCTCGTGTTTAACTAAAAACCATCACGGTTTAGACACACTTCTATAGCTTCTGTGATAAGAAGAGGATCTGACATCCAAAAATGTATTTTTAAAAAAATGAAATATAAAGTCCTATATGTGAAAATTTTAAAACAGCTTCTAAATTCTAAAAAGTAGAAATAAGATATGAACTACTTTTTAAAGCCATAGTCATGTGGGGAGGGGCAACTCCCCCAAAACATGACAGGTTTCTAAGTCAAAGACGGGAGATCAAAGATATTAGAAAAATGTGTTATCTTCAAAGACAGCGTGCATTACTTTAGTTTTCATTTTAGGCCAATGAAAATCTTCCCAAATGTGTTTTTGGTGAAGCTGTTTAGATATTTAGGGTTTCTAATTTTGAAAGATCAAGAAATTATCAATTTTTAAAAAATTTAAGTTTCTAGGGAGAGTTTAAATAGAGGAATTACTTTTCGACAATCTTCCATCTGTATTTTCTGGGGTGCTCCACACCCCTAGACCTATGATGGTGACAGGATTGATTGGATTTGCTAATTGGTGGAGCTGGAGGTGGGGAGGAGAACAAGAATTCAGAGTCAAAACTGACATTTTTATTTGAAAATTTTAAAAATAGTAGTGCCATTATTTAAACACCCTAACTAAAAGAAGAACAGGTTTAGAGATAGTAGTTACTTTGAGTTCGTTCTGGACATACTGAATTTGAGGTACCTGTGAGGTATGTCCTGGGTGCTGTGGAAGAGGCAGTTAGATATTCAGGGCAGAGTGTGTGGAACGTACAGGGATGGGGAAGGGGGAGGAATCCACTTCAGGTCGCTCAGCTGAGAGATGGGGGGGAGAGGGGGTGAGAGCTGAAAGGGGACATTAGATTTGGAGATACAATGACTTGTTTTTTAAGATAGATAATATTTGAGCACATGTAATCCTGACCCAGAGGGAAAAGGAGGGACTATCAAGTAGAGAATGAAGACAATAATAAGAGAGTAAGATTTCCGAGAGAGAGAGAGGAGGGACTTCCTGGGGCAGGAGATGGGCCCATCTCACTTAATTTTGGGGAAGAAACAGGAACAGGGTGACACAGATGCAGATGGGCTTTGTCACTTTTTAACAGCCATTGTTAGCAGTTGCCTGTGTCCCCAAGAAACTGTTGTCCCCAAGAAGTCCTAACCTCCAGTAGCTTCAAACGGACCTTACTTCGAAATAGGGTCTCTGCGGATGATCACGTTCAGATGAGGCTACTAGGGTGAGTCCTCAGACAGTGCCACCGTGTCCCTATAAAAGGGGGAATTTGGACATAAAGGGAATACTTTGGGAAGATGCAGGGACAAGATGGCCATCCATAGCCCAGGAACACCTGAGGCCCCCAGAGGCTAGGACAGAAGCAAGAAGCACATTCCAGATTGGCCTTCAGAACCCAACAGAGAACCAACCCTGTCCACATCCTCATCTCCCACTCTGGCCTCCAGCACGTGAGACTGTAATTTTCTGTTGTTTAAGCCACCAGTTTGTGGTACTTTACAATGGCAACCTCGGGACACTATAGTAATCTTGGTTCTTAATTTTAAATTAAATTGTTCTTAAATTGAATATAATTTTGAAGGCTTTCTGTAAGGGTTAGATAAGGTACTATACACTGCAAGTACTTACTAGGTACTCAGTAAAAGTTTTCTGTGTTTCTAATTCAGGTTGGGTGATAATTCTAAATGCTTCTCATTAAATATCTGTAATTAAAGCCTTCATTGTTAATTATATTAATTATCCCAATAAGAACAGCTGGGATAACCATCACAACCCTCACCTAGCAAAGCAGTCTGGGTCACGCTTCCGTTGGCGAGCTCAGGGAAGTCTCAACTGGTGTGTGCTGTTATGGGGGTTCTCACTGCGGAGGGTATGTTGGCCTCCAAGACAGCAGGGAGAGCCAGGATGGGGCAAAGCCACACTGCAGAACTGGCTTCCTGAGAAGAGGTCATCAGGGTATCCACTGATGAACACTGAGGCATCTTGGGGAGCTCAAATATGGGAAAAGTGAATCCCCAAGTATTAAGTAGCCATATTCTTATTAGAAAGAAGCAGCGATAGACAATGTTCTTTCAAAGTGAGCCTTGCCAACATGAGAACCGTATTCTGTGTGTTTGGTTGTAAAATGTTCTGGTTCTTTTTTAGCAAGGGGTACACGGTGGTCTACATGGTATACAGTAGGAACAGTGAATTGCATTAGCTGACACGTGTACAGTGCTGGTCACGTGCCCACAGTGTTCTGACACACACACACACACACACACACACGCTTTGTTAGTCCTCACAACACCGTGAGGAAATTGCTGTTATTGCCCCATTTTTCAGGTGAGAAACAAATGGGGCACAGAGATACTTAAGTGACTTGCCCACGGTCTCTGGTCACACGGATGGTAAACAGCATCGCTAGTCTCCTTCTCTACTGTTTCCCATGAAAATTGGATCTGGAAAATCACCACCTGAGAGAGGAAACCTGGGAGAAAAGGACAGCTGCGGATTTGAGGTGCCTGTGGGATATTAACGCAGTTAGCCAGAAGGTGAGTACGTAAGTGTGTCACCAGCAAAAGATCCCAAGACATAGCTCGGAGACACGGATCAGTGTAGCCATTGAGATAGTCGAGAAGCACATAAAATGACAAAAAGGACGCAAGCAGAAACTGTCTGGAGCCTTCAAAGGCATCCGTCAGACCTGGAAGCGGAGAGCTACAAAGGGAGAGGGCAAGCAAATTAACCAAAACACACACACAAAGCTGAGATGATGGAACAATAACTCATCCATAAGTTAAACAGTAAATTTAAAGAGCTCTGATCTTAAAGGTTGAAAGGCAAAGCCTTAAAACATCTTAAAGAAAATCTAGGAGAATACTTTTATGACCACTGAGGTATGGAAGTCTTTCTTAAACAAGGCTTTAAAAATGCAATCTATAAATGAAAAAATGATAAATTTGGCTCTATTAAATTAAAATGAATGCCATAAACAAAGTTCTAAGACAGCCACAGTCAGAGGGAAGACAGTTGTAAAGCATGAAAGAAGTTACATGTAGGTTATCTTACAAACCAGTAAGATAAACAACAAAAATAGAAAAAAATACAAGTAGAAAGGGAAAGTTGAATATCTAAAAGATATGGCAAAATTCTAAGGCTCATGACAAGCCAGAGAAGTCTGAAGTAGAACAATGAGATGCCCTTCCAAAACTGTTCAGTTTCATAATTTCAAAAGTTGAAGAAAACCCATAGCAACAAGAACTTTCATACATGACTGCTATGAAGGCAAATTTGTGCAACTAATTTAAGAATAATTTGGCTATTTCTAGTAAAGCAAAAGATATGCAGACCCAATGACCTAAAAATTCTGTCACCGCATGTATACAACTTAGAAAAGGCCACACATACTGGGCTAGGGAGACGTATGGAGACTGTCTGTATGGCATTGTCTGGAACAGCAGCATTGGAAACAACCTAAATGTCTATCAAAATGACAATGAATAAATAAAACATGGGCTCTTCAGGCAATGGTGTGCTACACAGCAGTTACAATTAATTACTTAGAACTATTTATAGCCCCATAGATACGTCTCAGAAATATAATGCTGCATTAAGAAGTCAGGATGAGGTGCATGAGTACAATCTGAATTCACTGACATAAAGTTAAAACTAGATTAAATGCACATGTTATTTGTAAATACAGTCATGTGGAGTTCAAGTTTAAAACACGCATAGTTGGAGGAACAAAAATTCAGAAGAATGGTTATCTCTGGGAGAGAAGGGAATGGGATTGAGAGGAGGAACACTCAGGGAAGTCCAAGTACCTTTCATATATTTCTTTTTTCATTATTTCAGAATATTATGGGGGTACAAATGATTCGGTCATACAAATTGCCTTCACACTGCCCAAGTCAAAGTTACAAGCGTGCCCATCCCCCAGACGGTGCGGCACCCATTAGGTGTGTGACTTTACCCGTCCCCTCCTCCACACCTGCCCGATCCCCGGTGAGTTTTACTTCCATATGTGCACGTTAATGCTGATCCATTAGTGCCAACTTAATGGTGAGTACATGTTGGAAATAAAGAAAGGATCCTACCGAAGTCATGAGCGTCAGGGTGTAGAAGTCTTGGAATTGGTGCAGTCACTTTGGGGAATGGGAAACTAACAAGGGATCAACCACTGAAGGCCAAACCGAGTTTGGAAGTTTAAGAATCAGTCATGGAGCTCACGCGTGCATCTGTGTGCAGGGCTTGGCAGCCAGGCAGCGGGGTTGGCTGTTCACAGAGACCGAGCTTGGCAGCGTTATGTGGCCGGGCGTGGGGAAGAACAGATACTCGTGGATACAGTCCCTTTGATTTGATTATCCTGCTCTGCTGTGAATGCCCAGATGTACTGGCTGATAATGGAATTGTTCAGTACTTTCTCAGAATCCAGATATACACTTGGGTTCAATGACCTTGTTTGGCAGTTGGTGGGGAAGGCTGGCCAGGTGGTCTCCTAAAAGGCATCTCCGGTTCAGCCTTGGCAATACTGGCCTCTCTTTCTTCTAATCTGCTCTGGTTGTGCCACTGTCGTGAGTCTAAACTGGCGGGGTGGGTCTGCTGCGTATACACTGGGCATAACTGTGCCTGCCCGGCTACACCCTTCCTTGTACCCCTGCTCCACGAGTCACGGAAGAGTGTGTTTGCAGAATTGCCCAGATTTAGGAATAGGAATGGAGGCAGCTCTGAGAGGGGGCATAGCCCGTTTTCACTGGCTTGGAAACATTATTAACAGCTGCAAGATCCAATGTCCAGGCAAATTTCCAGGCAAAACATCCAGGGTAAAAAGTGGCCAGGCAGACCTCTTCTAGAGAAAGAAGAGGAATAAAGGCGAGGAGGTAAGCTTTATTTTTTTTTTAAATTTTTTTGTAATAAAGAAGGCAAAGTACCCTAAACAATCAGAAAAGCCTGTGTCTATTCAGCCCTCCAAGTTTACAGACCCCTGCAGCGTCGTTTGTCTTATGGAAACATAACCACCCCAAGACTAGCATTATTGTGGTGACCATTTCACTAAGTCCTGGTCGAGTAGTCCACACCTATGAAACCTGAGTCTCAGAGACAATGTGCCTAATTAAAGGGTAGACACACAGCTTCATGTGCTTCTACCTGCTTCATAAAATCAAACCCCAGTGATTCTAACCTCACTTCATACCCACAAACCCCCACCGAGCGAGCGCCGACTGTCCGTGGGTCATGGAGTTATCTGTGTTGTTGCGTCACGCTAGCCGAGTTCCTCCCGCGTGGCTAAAATAGCTCACTCTGGACTAAGCCAGCAGCTGCAGATCCTTTCAAAACGTTCTGAGACAGACGACCTGCAGGAGGCTTGCTGAAACACACATTAAATATCCCATGTGGCTTTACTCAAATTCTGAAAACAATAACGGACTAATCCCAAATTAGTTCTTCTACCTTTATCAGTAATGGGCGTCTGATTCAATTGCTTCGCTGGAAAGCAATACGGCTTTCTTCCGCAGACCGTTTGCAGAGAGCTCACAACATTAAGAAACTCATTTGCTAGTTTATCAAGACCCCTACGGAGTCAGATTATACAAAGCACTTGAATAGCTTCACATTTCATGAGAAATGTTAGACTAAATTTTTCATAAATATCTTTTATTATCACAACAGATATTTATATTACATTTATGTTGGTGTACTTATGGTTGTAAAATGTGAATCTGATCGGTGAGGTTGAAACAAAATCATTATTTTCTATGGATTATAATTATTTTCTCATAAGCCCGATTCTATAAAAGCATGGGTTTGAACATTATTGGACTGATTAACTGGCAGTTCTTTCAAAATTTGGGCTCCATTTATTCAGAGTTCTTGGAGTTCCATCAAAGGTTGTGCCTTTCTCTCTAGAATCCAGTGTTTTAGATTTTCTTGGCCTCCTTTTTGTCTAATTTGAAGTCTTACATATTTTATTGTCTTGAGGTATCTAAGGAATATTCACCTAAGACGTGAACCTCATTTCTCACTCCATAAAAAAAAAGTGACGTCAGCCAGGTGCAGTGGCTTATGCCTGCAGTCTCAGGTATGCGGGAGGCTGGGGCAGGAGGAACTTGAGCCCAGGATTCAAGGCTGTAATCCCCTGTGTGTATGTGAACAGCCACTGCACACCAGCCGTGGCAACACAATGAGACCTGGTCTCTAAAAATAAAATGTTTCAATTTAAAAATATATAAGTAAATAAAATAAAAATTTTAATAAATTTTGAAAAGATGCTGTAATCTTTTATAAGGAATATGACATGCTAGACCTGGGGGTGGGAGGGGGAATGAACATAAAAACAAAAACCTCTATCATTTAATCCTCATGGTGAAGCAGACCTAGTCTCTAGGTAAGTTTTTGGAAGACCAAGTCTTAACTGCTAATATAGCTAACAGTAGACCCTGAAAGGAGTCTCCTGGTCTGTCGTCTTTCTATTATGCCCATAAAGAATAGTTTACATTTTTAAATACTCCAGCCTTGTATATAGAGCACCTTCTCTCTTCTGTGTTTAGTGTGGAGTCCAGCTTTTCTTTTTCAATTATTCCAAGGAAGGTATCCAGGGTCTGTCTCTGTCACCTCCCCTTACCGCCATCCTTTGCTTTTGCCTTATCCCATCTCCACATGCTCTGCCGAGTCCTTCCCAACCTCACCCCACATCAGCTGATGGAGCTCACCTGTGGCCCAGGCTGCAACGTCACCAGGGATGATGGGGGTGGAAGAGGGGAACTAAGACCAGAACAGAATCTGCTATTGGCCGACATTATCTCCTCCACCAGAATGCACCTTCTCAGAGAAAACAAGCCCTGTGATCGCTCACCGCTAGATAGTCAGTGTCCAGCAGAGTATCAGTATGAATCCTCATAGAATCACTTTATTAAGCACTTGCTGGTATCATGCACTTTGTTGTATTTTCTTACAGTAGTCTTGTGAAATTAAAAATTTCACAAGATTATTCTTTTGATAGGATAATAGGATAAAAAGATAAAAAAGATAAAAAACAAATTTTATCCTTTTGAGCCTGGGCTTTAAGAGGTTAGTAATTTACTCAAGGCTACATGGAAAAGCTGGTATATTATACAAAATCTATGCTCTCTTTAATACCCCAAACTACCTTCTAAGATAACATGTAGATGTAAATGAGCCTTTTCCAAGGACTACTTTAGCTCTTACCTCATTACTAATCTTTGGTAAAACCTGTCTTCACATTTACTATGCAGAAAAACAATTTTTGTGTAAGGGCATCACCTTAATGCAAATGCTGACAGAAAGGACAAGAAAGAATGAGTGTAGAAGCTATCATTTTGAGAATCAGCTCCCTAAAAGAAAAAAAAAATCAGGTCCAGTTCAGGATTGGAAAATAAACACACTCATTTGTTCTCCACTCTCCAAAGACGTTCAGTGAAATAGAAGCCTGCTGGGTGGGGAAGGGCTAGATGTAAACAACAGTGAGAGAGTTTTACAGATTTCTGGGAGCAGGTGGAAGAGGATGGAAGGTTAAATGAGTAGAGGAAGGGCTCAGAGGCTTCAGAAGGCAGGAAAGCCATCCAACTACTGGAATTCAGAGACAGGCTGGGTTCAGAGTTAGCAAAGAAGACAGAGCTTGGTATTTAGGAGTGGGACTGAAACAGGAGATTATTTGATAGTGTACAAAAGCCTCAGTCACACCACTGGGCACACTCATCCTCTCTCAATACCCAGGCTCAGTTGGCTGGTTGGCTGGTTGGCACATGTCAGTTCCTTGCAGATTGCAGGACTGATGTCCTCATTTCCTGGTTGGCCCACAGGCAGGAGCAGTTCTGTACTTCTAAAGGCAGCCTACATGAGACAGGATGCTAGTGGGGAGCAAAATGAAAACCAAGAGCAACTACTCTTAGAGATTAAGTATATAAGTACTGATATATAGTTTATAATGAAAGTATTTGAAAATAAAATTTTTAAGTATCTTCCAGACCTTAGAATGAGATTCAAAATATAAAAGAAAATTGAGACAAGCTCAATGCAAGTGGACCAACATCAAACTGGAAAAAAAAAAACCCAGAAAAAAAATAGTAAAAAAAATAAACTGGAGGGGAGGAAATAACAGAACAACAAAAATAACAGAAGATATAACAGAAGAAAATTTCTTAGGACCGTAGAATGACCTGGAGCCTTCAAATGAAAATTTCTACCAAAAGCTCAGCACACTGAAGACAACAGCGAGAGACACTCAAGAATTAAAAAAAAAGAAAAAGAAAAAGAAAAAGGCTAAAACTTTCCAGAGAGAAATAATCAAGTCACCTGAAGATAGAAATAAGACAACCATCATATTTCTGGTTAACAATACTTGATCATAAAAGACAAAGGAGTGATGCCTTTTAAACATTGTGGGAAAATGACTTTCAACATAGAATTTATACTTATTGAAATACCAATCACATGAGGACAGAAAAGAGATTTCCAGGCATGCAAAGACTCATAAAACTTACCTTCCATGCATTCTTGTTTTTAGAGAGTTATATTTTAAAAATGTATTAGACTTCGTAAGATGAGCAAGAAGTCCAAGAAAGAAAAGACAATATTGACCATGTATTCAGTATTTGCCAGGCAGGGCACAGCAAATATCTCTTGAGTGAATGGCAGGCCTTGTATTGGGACCTTCCTTTCTCTTCAGTTCAAGCTCACTGCACCGTGGGTGCCACTCTCTCTGAAAACTCTCTGCAAAAACACATCATTTCATTTAATACCTGCAACAATCCCAGGAGAGCAGTGCTGTGTGCGCCCCCAGTGGACAGATGAGGGAATGGCGACTTGTGAGGCAGAAGAAATGCCCCAGGACTGAAGCCAGACACAGGTGACCCAGCTCCAGGTCAGCAGTCGCCTCTCCACACTAATCCGCAAGTCTCCTTTCAGTGATCTCCATCTCTGCTTTGTGTCTTCTGTTTCGAATTCCCCACGTCTTCCTTGCTTTTCCACCATCTTATTACCACTGAAATAGGGAAATAATAAATAGTTACATGTTAAAGTTTTACATCTAATTTCTTAGATGTAATTGAGTGTTAATAAATTTCAGGCAAAGTGCTAAGTTTAATGTTTTGTTTCTCTTTCTTTTTGAGACAGAGTCTCACTCTGTCACCTGGACTGGAGTGCAGTGGTGTCGCCACAGCTCTCGGCAACCTCAAATTCCTGGGTTCAAGCAATCCTCCTGCCTCAGCCTCCCAAGTAGCTGGGACTACAGGTGCACACCACCATGCCTGGCTAATTTTTCCACCACCACCATGCCTGGCTAATCTATCTATCTATCTTTCTTTCTTTTCTTTATTTCTTATTTCTTTTTTTCTTTTTCTTTTTCTGTAGAGACAGGGTCTCACTATGCTGCTCAGGCTGATCTTGAACTCCTGGCCTCAAATGACTCTCCCGCTTCTGCTTCCTGAAGTTCTGAGAGCCACCAGGCCCAGACTCTATTTTTATTTTAAACCTTTTCTGCATGTCATTCGGTTAACATTAAACAAGCAAATAGTATGCACACAGTACTGGGCTACTCTTTGCCAGGTGACAGAAGATGAAGAGTCATGGACTGTGTTCTTCAGGAGCTTGCAGTCCTTTTGGAAGTGGAAGAGTAAACATGTAAGTTCAAAAGAAAGACATAGGACAGTGACAACCAACAGGTCCTGTGCAGGCAGCCTCTGGGATTCGGGTCCAGATACACTCAGCCTGGTTCTTGACCCCCTGCACAGACAGAGGTTCAGCCTCGTTACATAAGCTCCCTCAGCCTCAGTTTCCCCATCCTCGAAGTGGGAGCAGATATATTGATGCTGTTCAAAAAGCATAAGATTTAGATACAAGTAAAACACTTGGGTGGCACCTAAGAATGCTACACATGTGTAATCTGCATGGCTGAGTCAAAGACACCAAGTAAATTAGACAGGGCTGGGGGCGGGGAGGCAGGACAGGCAGACACAGTGCTGGACTGACCATGAATGCCCGCAAGTGCCACGGAGGGAAACCTACCGAGCAGTAAACGCAGAATGCACATCTCTTTGAAATGCACAGTTCTATGTCGCAAAGCATCACACCTTTCACCAAAGTAAAACCATCCTTGCCCTGAAAAAAATAAGGCCGAGTATGAGAGAAAGAGAAGTGAGACAGGTAAGACCTGCGTGTGCATGTGTTCGTACGTTTGCATGCGTATGTCAGAGAAGGAAATCGTTTGCAACACTGGCCTAGCGCAGGGGAGTAGTAATTATTTTGTGAAGATTCTCTTATCATGTCTCCCATCTAGTTAGATATTCTGAAACTGCTCGCCCTGTCTACTCTCACTGTCTGCCTGTTTTTCTCCTTCTCTAATAGAAAATTTAAAACATAATCACTAATAATAAACAAAATGTGGCATCTATGTACACTGAAATGTTACTCAGCCTTAAAAAGGAAGAACATTCTGACACATGTACAACACGGCCGAACCTCAGGGGCATCACGATAGATGCAGTAATTCAGTCACGAAAGGCGCAACGCTGCAGGGTTCAGCTGACCTGGGCAGCTCAGAGTGGTCAAGTCTGCAGTGCCAGATGGCAGAGTGGCGGGAAGAGGGGCCAGGGAGCCGCTGTCTAGTGGGTGCAGAATTTTGAATTTGGCAAGACGAAGGAGTTCTGTGACTGCACGGTGGTGGCGGTTGCACAGAGATGTGACTATGTAATGCCCCTGAATTGCACACTTTAAAATGGTTAGGATGGTAGATTTTATGTTATGTGTATTTTACCACCATTTTAAAAATAATAGGGACAAAACCCTTGTATTTAAAGAAATGCAAAGCAAAAGGAGAAATTTTAAAATCTGCAAACCGGTATGCTCAGGCTCATCGTCTGCCTGCGCGCCTATGAAGACAAATCCGTGTTGAAATAAACGAAGCATATTCAGGATTTATTTCTACATTTCTACATACCAGTGAAAGTTTAATAGTCTGATATTTAACCTAAATATAACGAGCTTTACCAGAGCCCTCTTTTTCGTCAGAAAAGCCTAACAAAATTCTTCCAGCACCTCTCGGTAGGTGCCTTGTTTTGGTTGGGGACAAGGAGGCTCAGCCAGGGTAAATGACTCTCCCCAAGTCACCAGCGGTGGGAACCGCGAACTCCACTACGCTTCCTGCCAAGTCCCTGCTCCGCCGGGGCCACAGGCCGCGCCTAAACAGGACGCGCGTGGGAAGCCGCATCTCCAAGGGGTGACATGAAGGGTTCAGGGTGGTAGCAGGGCATTCTCGAGATGCCATCTCTTCCTCTTCACACCAAACTGTCCTTCAGTGTGTGGGCGACCCTCCCCACCCCCTGCCCTTGCTGCACAGCTGGGCCCTTCCTCCTCCTCCTCCTCCTCCTCCTCCCCATGCCCCTCCGGCTACCTGGGCTGGGCGTCGGGGCAGCCCGCGTGGGAGCCCTGGAGTCCCCCAGTTGCCCGGCGCAGGAATGCCAGGTATGCCGAGCGACAGCTGCCCTGCTCCGCGGGCGGAGGAGCGCATTCCTGCCCGGTGACCACAGCGGCCCCGCTCCTGCCAGCTGTCTGCTCGGTGCCCGGCCCAGCCCGGAGGGCGTGGACGCGCGAGCAGGGCCCTTCCCGTGGGCGTGGGTGACTCAGTCGGTTCAGGCCACTAAGTGTCTGCGAGTCACTCTGCGGAGGGCTTTAAACACGTCAACATGTCACCGAACTCTTTCTCATACCCACGCCACTTTTCACGGCTACGTCCAGGGAAGGGACGGGTAGAGCCTACAGAGTCGGAAACAGGAGAAGAGAAACGTGGGGACATCAGCCTTTCCTCCCGCAGCGGCTGGACGCGGCACCTGGCGCATTTCCCCCCGGTTTCCTTACCATAATTCGTGTCTAAAGCGGAGAGAGCCGCAGTTCCAGCCAAATGCTTTAAATCATGGAAATAAATGAACCTCTTTTGCCTGTTCGTAGTAAACATTCAGATTCTGTGACTTCCTTGCACCAGGGCAAGACACCTTTCCTTGGTGAAACCTGTGTTTATTCCTGCGGCGTTTTCCACCTGCAGCGGTCTGTTTGTCACCGTGAGGGAGGCTTGGGAGCTGGGCAGGGCGCGCATTATTTTTCCATGTCATTAGAGAGTCACTCAGCTACTCACTGGAGGAAGTGGTTTGGAAGCTGATTTTTCGGACGCCCTCCCCAGGCTCCTGTTCCACTCCAATATCAGACCCTGTCTCCTCCCAGTCAGAACTGGGCACATCCTGGGGGTGACAGGGTCCTGTGGCTGAAACTCCTTTCCTGGCACAGTGTGTTATTTCTGCTCCCGTTTGAACTCAAATATCACATTTATATTTTAACAGCTGCTGCTCTGCAAGCAAACTTATTCACATAAAAAATAGAGAATTGTTACTACTTTTTTTCCCATACCCACATAAAACAGATTCCCTGGAAACATAGTTGTATATTAAGCAGCTGAAATTGTCTAACTTGGGTTATTTTATTAATTTACAAACCAGCCAGGTGGGAAGCAATTGGAAGCCAAGAAACAGGACAGGGAAACAAGGGCAGGGGCTGAAGTGCAGCGGGGGCCTGGGCTCTGTAGGGTGCAGCAAGAATCCAAGGGACAGCCAGGGTCTCAGGACACAGGACAGACCAGACTACCCTTCAAACAGCGTGAAATGCTGTCAGTGTGCTCTCCTCACACAGTCTGGTTTTCTCCTCCTGTTTTGATGATCTGAAACCCAGTCTGCATATGGGCCAGTCAGGGAAGGCTTCTGGAAGGAGCTCACGTCCGAGATGAATGCTAAGAGAGGAGCAGGATCTCTCCAGGCGCACAGAGGAAAGTGGCATTTCGGAAAGAGGGAGGAGAGTGTGCTCGTGGTGCAGGGGGGGAAACAGGGCATACTCATGGAGTGTGAGAGAAGCTGAAGCTCATATGCACAGGTGGGAGCGGGCCTCGCAGCCAGCCAAGTAGCAGGCGAGATGGCACAAGGCCCCTGGCTGCTCCAAGAAACCTGCGCTCCTTTCTGCAAGCTGAAAGGGAGATGGAGGGGAAAGAGGCTTGGTCCGGTTTCCTGGGTGCATGGCTCTGGGGAGGACAGATTAGAAAGGGGATTGGCTCATGGCAGGCAGCCACTTCCAAGTACGGAAGCTGGACAGCTTGTTAGAAGGTGGCAGAAAAGAAAAGAACATCCCCAAGTGCTACCCAGGAATGAGTGTGCACACACGTGGGAGAGAGGAGAGGATCACTTCACTCGCTCTGCCACTCTGACCCACACAACTGACCTAACTGTGGAGCCAGTTAAACTTGCTTTAAGAGGACAGCAAAGCTGGTACCAGACATTGGCTACGTGTCTGCTATGCATTTGACTTCGCTGGAGATATTACTGACATTACTCCATGATAACCTAAAAGCAATTCTGTGGAGCCCGTTGCTATTGTATAGCAATGAAATCTGAAACTTTCTGAACTGAGAAGTGTCCACGTTGCTAAGAAATGGGGCTGCCTGACCCCCAAATCCTGTGCTCTTGGCTTGCTATGACTTCAGTTGTGGGCGTATTGAGCTCCAAGTGTCCACGAGGCCTCCAGGTAGAGACTCTAGGAGGTAGAGGAGAACAAGAGTCTGGAACCAAGGACAGTTACAAGCTGAGTTGCATTAATAGATGTGGGAGCCGGATGTACCAGCAAGGGCTGAAGCTTTGTGCGTTAATGCTTAACATGGGCAAGGGGGAGCTCTGGGGAACTCCGTCGTGGATGGAGAGATGGAGAGATGGAGCGAGACTGTCTTCAAGGCAAAGTGACAGGGAGTTGGGGGAGGAGGGAGCTCGGGAGAGAGTAACCTGGCCCTGCTTAGGTCATTGGAAATTCCACTAAATTGCTTTTATGACCTCAGTTATTACCTGTATTATTGCGGGCTTATTTTATTTTGCAGCTCTTCAGGAAATGATGATCCTTTTTTTCTGACAGAGTTCATTTAAAAAGGTTTATCATCTTATTTACTAGGACCCATTGGGGAATAAAGTGTTATACAATGTAATTTTTTCCTTAATAAATGAAGCTTATTCCTATAAATTCCAGGACTTTTAGTTGAAATCATGCTTAAGCTTTTTTTCTGTCTTTTATTACATTGTTTACTTTCTCCCTAAACATAGCATATTGTAATATTTTCATAGAAAAATGAAAAGTCCTCATTAGGAACGTAGGTCCTGAAACTGAGCATTTTTATAGTAATGTACTCACAACTGCCCAAGTGATATGAGGCCAGGGGACAACTTGATACCACCCTGAATGATGCTAGAACACTGCGTTTAGTTAGTTCATTTGACAACTTCATTCAGCAATTCAACAAATGTTTATCAAGTTGCTTCTAGGACAATGAGCAAACTAAACAGAATTTCTTGCTGTTGTAGTGCTTATATAATTGTGCTTCCACGGTGTCTAGTGTATCACGGCATTATGCAAAATTTCATTAGAATACCTTTGGTGATGAGATACACATTTTAATGTACTAATATAAAAATAATACTGATATTACATTATGCTTATTAACTGTAAAATGCATTGCATTTTCAGAGACACTAAAATGTGAACAAATGAACAAGTGTTTCTCTTGAAATCAATGAAATCTATATAGAGAGCCCTTAGAATAATCTTAGGACATAGTATATTTCATGTAAGTGTCAGTTCTTCTTCTTACTATTTTATTATTGGAATAGACTCAGTAAGTTAACATTTAAGTTTCTACTATATGTAAAGTACTTTCTCATGTGTATTTTCTTTATCCTAAGAGTAGCCTATTTCTGATGCTAGAAATAAAACCAGATACTTCTTAATAATAACGATAGTTGAATGTGTGGTTTTGTGGAATATTGCTCATATGTGTAACTGTTGATTCAAACAATACACGGAAGATCTAAAGGCATCAGTGCTCTCAGGCATTGTGCTCTCATGTGAACTACAAGAGCATCATTCCACATCACTTAAATAATGGATCTAAATATTTGGTAATTTTTCTAGAATAAGTTCTATCAATATTATATTGTAAAGAAATTTGTCAAGGAAAACACAAAGTATAAAGAAATTACTTGAGATCAACTGACAGATAGATTATTTGCAAAAGGTTTTGGTAAAATAACCATACTAGGAATCCCAAGCTAAAGTAAACAGGAAAGTTTTGTTATTGCTGTTGTTGTTTTAATACTTCTTACTGCAAAACTAAACAAGTATGTGGAGTGAACTAGATAGTTTTGAATTTAAATATTAAAGAAGAAGAGACACACAGCATTGATGAGACAGTCACTTAAATTAAAAATTTAGAATAGGTAGAACAAAACACATCCAACAAATTGTAAGGAAGTGAATAAGTATAAAAGCAGAAATTAATGAAATAAAATTTTAAAAATACAATAAAGAATATCAAAAAGTAAAATCTAGTCCTTCAAAAGGGCTCATACCTCAGTAGACAACTTCAAAATTTAGTAGGAAAAAACAAAATGAAAGTTTGCTAATAAACACTATTAGGAATTAACAGTGAGATATGATTACAGATGCTACATAAATCTAAAATTATGAGGATATTCTAAGCCACTTCATGCCAAATTTTTGAAAAATAAAGCTGACCAATTTCTAGAAATTAATATTAATAAAATATTACATTTAATAATATAAATTATCATAATCATGAGAGTAACTCAATTAGTGTATACAAATTATCCCCAGAATAAAAAAAACACCAAGCCCCTGATAATTTCACCAGTGAGTTCTCCAAACTTACAAAGAATACATCATTTTAAATTTAGAAAATTATTCTAGGCAACAGAAAATTAGAGATTCCCAGCTCAGTTTATAAGGTTGGTATAATTTTTATATGTAACTTGACAGAAACAATTTAAGTAAGGAGAATTACTAGCAAATCTTTTTCATAAACACAGATGTAAAAATTATAAACATATTATTATAATACCTGAATCAACAATTCATAAAAAGACCCATGGTAAAGTTGGGTTTATTCCAGGAATATAAGATTGATTTAACAGGGGAAAATACAATATAATTTCTTAAACTTAATAGATTAAAGGCAAACATATTCAATAGTGTTGCAAATCATTTGATAAAATCTAACATTGTTTCAGAATAAAACCTCTTTGTCAACTAGAAGTAGAAAGGAATATTCTTAGCCTGATAAAGGCTTTATACAGAAACTATAGTAAGCATTACACTACATAAGGTCCTTATACATACTAAATGTATAATGTATAATGTATTTATACTAAATGGTAAAGTGCATTCTCTCTGAGTCTAGGAACAAGATTACATAATAGTTCTATTCAACATTGTTCTGTCAGCATAGTAATACAAAGGCAAATAAATATATAGATAAAATACATAAATATTAATGTAATGAGAAACAAGATTGAAATAATTTGAATTTGATTATTTAAATAGAAAACCTGAAACATTCACACATGAATTATTAAAATTAATAAGCAAATTTAATAAGTTTACTGGATACAAAATTTATTGTCAGAAGCAATTGTATCTCTTTGCACCAGCAATAAAGTTAGAGAACATAGTTCAAAAAATAAACTTCATATCCCATCAAAGTATAAAATTGAAGAATAAATCCAAAAATGATGTGTAAGATATTTATAAAGAATAATAGAAAGCTTTCTATACAATAATAATAATACCAAAATAAGTGGAGATGTACAGAATATTCATTAACTAAATGTCTCACTTTCATAACACTGTTAATTCTCCCCAAACATATCCCTGTTTTTAAATTCCAATAAAATGCCCAATACTTTTTTTTGTGAAACTTATGAAATACACAAAAAATTGGAAAGGCCAAAATAATCCTCAAGAAAAACAAGATGAGGAGATTTACTTTACAAGATGTTAAGAAATAGAACTTTTTTAATTTCAGAATTTTTTTCTTTATAAGTATATAATACTATAAATTTCCCCTATTTTAGTTGCATCCTACAAATTTTGATATATTCTGTTTTTGTTTCTATCATTATTCTCTATGAAATATTTTCTAATTTCATTTGTAATTTCTTCTTTGACTCAGGAATTTTTGGAAGTGTGTCATTTCATTTCACAATATTTAGAGATTTTCAGATATCTTTCTATTATTTATTTCTAGTTTAATTTAATTGTGCTTAGAGAACATACGTTGTATGATTTCTATCTTTTTAAATGCACTGAGACTTGTTTTTATGGCCCAGATAGTCTATTTTGGTGAATGTTCCGTGTGCATTTGGAAACAACGTCTTTTGTGTTGCTGTTCCATAGAATGTTTTATAAATGTTGATTAGGAAAAGCTGGTTGATAATATTGTGTGTCTTCTATCCTTTCCCTGATTTTCTGTTATTCTATCAATTACTGAAAGAGGAGTATTGGAATCTCCAATCTCCAACAATAACTGGATTGATCTATTTCTCCTTTCAGCTATATAATTTTTCCTTCCTGTATTTTAAAGCTGTATTGTTAGGCAATATAAATTGAATATTGTTGTGTCTTCTTGGTGAATTGACACTTCTAACATCATGAAATGTTCTTTATCCTTGGTAATATTTTTTATTCTAAAATTTACTTTCTTTCAAAGTCTATGTCCTGTTCCCCTACAAATAACAATGATAAACAAACAGTATATAATATTCATTGTTTTTTTCTATCTGACATATTTTTTTTTAAATCTGGAGGTTTAGATTATTTAAATTTAATTATTATGTGCCTAAATGTCATTATTGATAAGCTTGAGATTGAAGCACCAACTTCCTATTTGTTTTCTATTTGTTCCATATTATTTTTCTTCTTTTGCCCCACTTTTTCTGCTTTCTTTTAAATGGAGTATTATGATTCAATTTCTTTTGTCACCACTATTTGCTTATTAGCAATGCCTCTGTGTTTTAATTTTTAGTAGTTGATCTAGTTTTTATAATATATGTCTTTAATTTATCACAGCTTTATGTAGAATATAAGACACTCATAATAGTATAATTAAACAGTTATCCTTTAAAGAGATATACCAATGAAAAATAAAGTCTTTCACAATTTTTGCATATTTCCCCAGGGCTCTTAATGCCTTTATAATGTAGACCTAATTTTCCCTCTGGTATCATCTTTCTTTTGCTAAAGTAATTTTTAAAAATACTTTAGCATTGTAGTGTGCAAGTGTGCTGCTGATGAATTTGTTCAGCCTTTTTATTTCTGGAAAGGTTGAAATTTCCCTTCATTTTTGGAAGTTACTTTTTGCTGAATAAAGAATTCTATGTTGCCACAAATGTTTTTTCAGTGGTCTAAAGATGTTTCTCCATTTTTGTCTTACTTACATGATTCTAATGAGAAGTCTGCAGGATTCTATGTTTCTCTGCACGTAGTGGGCATCTCCCCTCATGAATTGTTTCTGCTCCTCTCTCTGTGTCCTCTGCTTCTGGAGCTCCAATTATAAATATGTTTCAGTGCTTGGAATTGCCCCAGGTGCAATAATAATAATCATTAGATGTTTGGTGAACAACTGCAGTGTGGCCGACACTCACTATTCTACCCTTCACCCGTAGAATCCTGACTTATTCTTAGGATTAATCTTGAACTTTTCCAGAAAGCTTTCCCATACCTTCCTTTCTCATCCTAATCCTCGATCTCACCTCTCACACTAACTAGGTTAGGTAACCCTCTTTCTCAATTTCACTGCACGCTGGCTTTCCCTCTGTCTTTAAATTTATTATTCTTTATTCTAGTATTTTTGATTTTTTTTTTAATCTCCATGGCTAGGCTGTGGACTCCTTGAGGGCAAAGACTATGATGACTTTTATCTTTTATCTCAAATGACCTATTCTTTACCCAGTGTATGTTACTTACTCAATGAGTGTCTGATGAAAGGATGGGTAAACAAATGGTGTTTTTCACTAAACCATGAAGTCCTCAAGGACAGGGATTATATTTCTTTCCATTTCTTTGGCAACCCCAGCTCAGTGCATAATAATTGATGTGAAATTGAGGTTTAGTGGTTGGGTTTTGAATGCAGGATCTAAGGCCTGAATGAACAGGAAACTTGACCACTATTCTTCCTAAATTCTTTCCAACATTAAAGGAATGATAGTAAATCCCCAAAAAAGAGAAAACAGATCCTCTAAAATAATCTTGTTCCTCTTTTAGAAAGATTCGTGGCTGGAAATCTGATATATTTTCCTTTAGTTTTCAAAACATTTCCCTGGACTATGGCTTTCTCATAAGGTGACAAATATTCTTTATAGGGTAGCCATAAAAAAGGAAATGAAGAGATTACTTGTTTCCTGTCTTGGTTTGTAGCACTATTTCTGTCAGTATTTATGCCCTGTCCCCTACAAGTAACAATGCAAACAGATACATAATATGTATTGATTACTAATAATGCCCAACACCATACTAGACTTTTCACAAAGATTGTTATTATCATTTCACAGATTGGGGAGCTGAGACTCAGAGGGATGATTTGACTTGCCCAGGGAAATAACAGCAGATAGAGCGGCAGAATTTGATTCCTCCTTAGTTTGCCAATAAAATCCATATTCTTTCCACTAAATAAACTGCATTATATCAATTTCTCTTACAATATAAAAAGTACAGAACAGCTCTATAGTTACTGATCAATGACATAGTAAGTGGATAGACACTAAAGTCAGACCTTATAGCTTCATGTTCAAATTCTGCCCTCCTTTGGGAAAATTCTTTAATGCTCTAATCTTCAATGTGTTCATCTGCAAAATTGCGATTATAAAAGCACACACGCTACAAGTTTCTTATAAGACAAGATGAGGTTATGTGTATGAAAGGTATTTATATAAATATTAGTCATGATCTCAAATGTTAAATAATGGGAGAAGCAGCAAGAAGAGCCCCCCATCCCAAAATATGTCTAATGAGAAGGATATAATTTTTGACTTGTAAATATTCCTCGAAGATGCAAATACCTTACTGAAATCCGTGCATTAAATGGCTAGTCATCATTGATAACCTGAAATGAGTTATCCCTATCCACCTGATATCCTGGCTGTTAAATATCATCGGCTCCATCCAATAGTTGAGACATTTTAAAGTGAGGGAAAAGGTAGTTGCTGAGCACCGCACCCTGCAGGACAGAAGTCGTGTGGGGAGAAAGAGGGACTGAGAAGGGAGGACTTGCCGCGTTGTGCTCGGGGCAGGCACGTTCGGGCACTGACCGCGTGGGAGGCAGGCAGGGGACCGCTATGAGGAGTGGGAAGGCGGGCAACATTGCAATTATGTTTAGGGCTACTTATGCTTAAAATCAGAAGACGGTAGGATAAAATTATTTGTGATGTAGTGAACTAGGTGTAGAAATCATACTTTAAAACTGATTATCTGTGGCTTCCACCAAGCACAGAATTATCAGCGCAAGTACCCAAAGTGCAGGTGGAAAGTGAGAGTGAGTCCTGTCTGCGTTCAGTGCCTGGCCTGGCTCTTCTCATGGTCTTGATGTCACCACATTGCTGAGCAAGACTTCACTGCCTTTACCTGTGAGGGTCTGAGACGGCATTACTGAAGTCCTTCCCAGAAACCATGAATTCTGCTTATGAGAAATGTTACTCAATATGGTTTTAATTCCACAAAGGTATTTCTACCAGGGTATGTGTCTTACAGATGTTGGAAATAATTAGAAAAAGAGACAGCTGGGTTAGAAAGAGCAAAGAATGAAAGTGAAATAAAACAAAACAAAACACAAAGCAGGCAGAGTGGGCAGACGCCTTGCAATGGGGCTCTGGGAGAGGGAGGGGAGGTCCGAGGCATTGGCTACCTCCCTCTCAGGGGGCCTGAGCTCAGGGATTTTGGAGTCGTCCTCTGTCCCTGTGGTCACACTGCCCATCAAAGGTGGCGGACAGGCCTCCACGCCTTCAGTTCCACCAGGAGTCTTGTGGGAAAACCCTACCCAGGAGGAAAAAGCAAAGGAAATATGTCTCTCAGCAGGTATATGATTTGCAAGGAAGCAAAGTAAATGTACGAGCATCTGGTTTATACAGTACAGAAAGGACATCCTGAGAAGATTCTTTTAGCAAAAGATATTAATTGGTAATAAACTTCATAGAATCCAGTACTTTAAAATGTGTCAAATGCCTTGATAGTCTTTTTGTAGAGCTTGTCTTTACTATTGTATTTTAACAAATATTAAAACTGATACCTATGAGTGTTTTCAGGGCATGTCACAACCTTGGTCCCTGAGCCCTCCCTTTCTCAAGTCTTCTGTTCCTCTCCAGAAAATTTCCCCAATTTGGGGAATTTCAGAAGGAATTTCAGGGATTTTCAGAAGCCCAGTTCCTGAGTTTGGGAAATCATTCTGCACCTTCATCAGTTACTTGCACCTACCCAAGGAGAAAGGTTGCAGCTAAAGAGCTAATGTAACGTGAAGCATTCAACGCGTGCATAGGAACCTTGTCATTTTATTTTACACGCATTTGCTTGCAGAAAACTGCACAGTGTATCAAACCTGCAAAAACACAGGCAAGAAGCTTAGAGTGACCAAAGATAAAGGAAAACCCATAATATGCTCATTACTGCTTACACTTTTAACTCCAACTAATCATATCCTCATGTTATCCACATGTACACATTAAAGAAAATGTCAGTAATTAGTGGAAAATTTAACATCATGAATTCATGTAAAAACAAGGTTTTAATTATAGCATTTACACAGGTTACAAATTCCAATTTGCCTTTGTACAAGAGACAATCAGATCCATGGTTTTTTGTTTCCTAAGCAACTTTGAGGGGAAAAAAAACAGCCTTTGATATTTGAGTTGTGCTAATCCACTTGGGTTTCAAGATGGTATTCTGGCATTTTTCAGCCAGCTCTCCTTCCTTACCGTGGAGAAAAGGTCAGGCTTCCGTGCGTGGTGCACAGCCGCATCTTGGAGAACACACATTGGACTGCACGCCGCGGCACTTCTGCCTGTGTGAGGCCGGTTGCAAAGGCCCCTTCTCACCTTAATCCCGGGACAAACCAGAGTGGAACAGGGCTTTCAGTTTCCAGAGCTGATGTTGACAGTGCTCCAAAGACCAAAAGAATTCTAGGTCGTAAGTAGTTGCTGGGTGACGGGCCTCACTTTATTCAGGAATCCCCAAGAGAATCAAACCTTCAGTATGGACCAAGAAGCAATATGGACCTACCTTGTCCACTAGACCAAAGATATTCAAAATGGGATTTAAAACTAGTCAATGGGTTCCAGAAATAAATTGTTAGAGTTTGTCTTTCTATTATCTTAAAAAATAGGAAAGCATTTGTGTGACCAATACTGAACACGCAGGCTGATCCCAGAGCCCCTGCTCAGTGTGTATGTCAAGAGATTTGCATATCCAGTGAGGTCACTGGTTTCCTGAGAGAAAAGGGAAAGTGGCAGAACCCAGGGAGCGTCCCACCCCCAACTCACCGGTTCCCTTGCAGCTACTTTTAGGTGGTGCAGGTCATCTGGCCCAGTCAACAGAATTTAAGGATTAACCTGTCCAATTTTAACTCAAGTAACTTCATGAAAATGTGGCTTTAAAAGTTTCCTGCAAAGAAATAGCAAATTAAGATAATAAGGTAATACAAGAATAAGAAAATATCAGAGCTTTATTTCTTCAATCACTTGTGTAAACTCGTCAGCCACATACCAAAGTTTAAAACAATGGCAAGAAGTCGGCCAAAAATTCTAAACCACAGAGAAAGCATTTTACAACATAGACTGCATACACTGTTATCAGTATCAACTCTAGTGCATATTCTTACTCAAAATTTAAAATTGATGACAGTATTCAGAAAACATGCCCAATTTGATTACTCATGCTCCAAGCCATGTGATACCTAAGCAGCAACTTTGCAAAATTTAATTAAGCTTAGTGATAAAAACCAAAACTTTTTCTGAGAGATCTTATCAAACAGCAAAAGACAAAAGCCACTTATTATTTGAGGGAAATTTTTCCCTTTTGATAGCCTCTTTGTCCTCTCATTTTGCTAACAACAGAAGAAATAATATATGAAAAAATATAATAATGAACTGAATAAATAAAACATGGGAAAATACACTGCGTTATTTTAACAGTAATTCTTGCATTTTTATATTATAGTTATCTGAAACAACTACAAAACCTTTTTCATCCTTGTGACCTGTCTCATATTTAGAAAGCATACCCCTTACATGCATTAAACTTTTTAAATTCTTTAATATAACAAACTTTTAACTGATCAGAGAACCACCACTCTAGGTATTCATGAAATACGCCAAAACGTTGATGCCATTTCATTTGGATTGCTGGATTTATCCTTCTTAAATATTTGTTCTGCTGTATTCATTTTGCGCAGAAAGTAGTAAGACTCTAAATCATATACAAGTCCACCAGGTACTTGGTCCAAGTGATTAGATTTTCTTTTTTTTTTTTTATTGTTCTAACTATATCGACAGTTGAGTTCATCAGCTGCTTTTCCACATGGGCCTATTTCAGGTCACTGACTACTGTCACCTGTGTGGTCAGAGGGATTCAGGGGTCCTCATGGATTGATATGGAACAGAGCGTGTGTACCCATGTGCTTCCACGTTTACCGCTGTGGAACAGAAGGAGCGGTGGGTGGGGCACATCCGCGGGTCTGGGGTAATTCCTTTCTGAACTTTACACCCCTTAGCTTTGTGACTGTAAAATCCAGGAGCTTCCGTTTCCTAGTCTGTGAAATGGGCAGGATGTCAACACAGGTGCATCCTCCTCAGCTCCTGGTGTGATTTTTGGACAGGTGGATGAAATTTCACCCTGGTGTATTTGCTTTCATTGATTCTAATGCCATCTTTGTGTTTGCACATATTTCTTTATGATTTTAACTTCTCATGGGATCTTTTTATTTTCTTTTTATTCTGTTCCTCTTCCTCCCGTTTCCTCCTTCTTCTTTCCTTATCTAATTATTTTCCTCTTCCTTTTCTTTTTAAAAATTCTCAAAATTTGACCATAAGCTGTTTCACCTTCTTTGCTCCTTTTCACAAATCTTTCATTGCCCAAGATTTTCAGGTAGAAGAAAAGGCCAAGGTTTTCTGCAGTATACGCACTATTCACCAAATTAACCCACAAGATCTTTTATATAAGCAAAGAAATTAACAAGTTATGAAATTAATTAATATTTGAATATTCAGAAGTATCTAGAAGATGTTCATTCTGCTACCAGTAAACTCCTTTAGGGAGAAACCACATGAAGCTTTACAATGAAAAATCAAAAAAAGGAAAAAAAACTTAAAATGAAGATTTTTCTATGCTCTCTTTATGCCAAGAGTGACATATCTCTAAACTCTCCTCTTTGTAGCCACCACTCAAAGGGCATGTGACCCAAGGGCTTTGCTACAGGTCACCAAGGATTAATATGCCATAAGTCACTTACCGTTCTAACAACACTAAGTCAACGCATGAATTATAACCCCTATTTCACAAGTAGGGGAAACACACTCAAAGAAATGGAATGCTTTAAAATAAGCAATATTTGTGGTTTCTTTGAAAATCTTATAATGATTCTCAGCTTGTCTAGCCCATCATATAACTCTGATAAGATGTCTCTGTTGACTGAATTCTCTCCCCTCTACAAATTTACATGTTGGAGTCTTGATCCTGACTGTGACTGGTTTTTGGGAATCGGACGTTTAGTAGGTAATGAAGGTCAAATGAGGTCATCAAGGTGAGGCCCTAATCTTATAGGATTGGTGGCTCTGGAAGAAAAGGAAGAGACAGACATCTCCCTCCTCCCTGCCACCCACAGCTGGTGGGTACAGGCCAAGTGGGGGGGGGAGGCAGCCCAAGCAGGAAACGGCCCTCACCAGAAACCAAACCCTGCTAACTCCGTCAGCTCGGACCTTTCAGCCTCCAAACCTGTGAGAAGGTAGAATTCTGCTGTTTATACCATGCGGTCTCTGGTATTTTGTTACAGCAGCCTGTGCTGACTCATACAGATATCTGATCAAATTGTTTACAAGAGATGGAGGGAGTCCTTGAGCTCCGGCTCCAGCACAGGAGACGACACAGAGGAAAGGGTCCTCCAGCTGCTCCCGAGGGGCGTTCAGGAAGAGTTTGAAAGAGGCTCAGGCAGGAGCAGGGTGCCGCGTGAGCATGCAGAGGTGGGAATCTCTCGAACCTGCATAGTTCCTTCATGAGTCAAATGTCTCCTTAGCACGTTAAGTCTCCACTCTGTGTGATTTTTAGCATTAAAATGAGATTATAATGAGGGAAAAGTCAGGGTAAGGTCAGTGTGGGGGTCTGTTCTGGCTTGAGGTGGTTGGATCTGGACAGGTCTGGTTTTTACGGTCAGGTTCCACATCAGCTTGTCTGCATCTTGCTACAGTGGCCCTGGAAAACATAACTCATGGGTTGTGCTGCCCATGTGGTCCCGCTGGTCAGAAGTGAGGCTGGAGTCTTGTCCTTACACTATCTCAACAAGAGTCACCCACCCCAAGTAATTCCTCAGTATCCACTGCTCAGATTGTACCTTCTAGACTCACCCTCGTCTTTTCCATGTTTTTCTTCTTTATTAAATGTTCTCTCATTGATCTAACAAATATTTTCACTTGGTTCCTACTCAGTCCCATGCACTGTTCTATGTGTTGGAGACAAAGTGTTGACAAAAGCCGGCCAACCTTATTTGTGCACCGTGATTCCACATTGATATTTAGCAAATCTTCTTCTTATACATGTATCACCTCCATAAGTCACACAAAATTTTTGGAACAAGATAAAACAGATAAAGAGATAGATATATAGATATGATGAATGCACTTGAAATTTTGTACTTTGCTTTTACAATTTACAAAAGAATATCAGATACGATGCTCCATTTGATTCTCCCCCAAGCCCTGTTAAGAAGATATTTTTACCTTCCTGTTTTTCAATGAAGAAAATGAACAAAAAGGAGGTGTAGGAACTTGCCAATATCCCATATTCACAAACGTTTAAAAGTGGAACTTCAATTTAGACGTTGGTATCCAAGTCTGGATACACTTTACACTAGCTGGTACTCAGTAAACCACAACAAGCAAAGCCAGTGTGCTGCCTGGGGGGCAGCGGAGGCCTCCCGGCATGGTCTTCCCCAAGCACAGAGCCTGCAAGCCCCCTCCCAAATACACAGGCATTGACATCAGCGTCTCACAGTTCAAAACAAAAAAATCCCCAAAACAAAAAACAAATAAAATCTGTTCAACAGAGTAATTGTATGTAACACAAAACAGCATCTGAGGAAAACACGGAATGCGTATTGAAATCAGAGGCTGACCTCGTGAAAACGAAAGGTCTGGCTGAGTGTCTGAGTCTTGTCTTTGCAAACAGCTGTTTTTGCACAATACTGATAAACCCAGGCACAGGCATTCTCGTGAACTACTTCGGCAAGACTCTTAGGGACTTCAGTTCTCCTGGAATCTATAACATAGAAACATAAAAACCAGATCTCATTTCCCTTGTGCATTCTGTATCTTACCAGTTCTTATAATATATTTACACACGTATAGAAATTCAAGGTTTACAAAGCATGCTCATGGTCTTTATCTTGTTGGATGCTCTGCGAAATGTTGGGAGGGGTTCTGCCCGTTTGTGCCGTGTTTCAGATGAGAGCGCTGACATGCAGAGGGGCAGGTCCTCGTTCAAGCACCTCAGTGCAGCGCAATGAAGCGTTTCTTAAACCTCCCATCTCAGGCCTTTCACTAAACCGCTACGCCTGAAATACAGTCTAGTAAAATGACGAGTAAAAGACACATTTTAAAAATACATTGGGGATGCATCAAAGATTTAAGCCAATTGCTTAAACATCTTTATTTGCCAAATTCATCGGGGATGACTGGCATTTAAAAGGACTCAGGAGGATTGCAAGATCCTACACAATTTTTCAATCATACTGGAGGATATCTTGTTTGCTGCCATTTATGTCGTGAATCTCTTTTAATATAATATAGCTTTATAAAAAGAGATGATTTATTTTTGGAATAAATTGGAGTCTTAGTTGGCTAAAGAGTAAAAGTAACTGCACTTTCTCAGTAAAATAGTGTGCTCAGTTATGTAGACCAACGTTCCTGATGAAAACTAAAAATTCCGGGTAAGATAGAAGAAGAAAACTTCTCTTAAAAGCATCAAAGAGCATACAAGATAGTAAGGAATTATCAGACCAAAATCTAAGTGATGCCTTGGTTCCAGAAAAGTGAGCTGAATGCTGAATTCTGTTTTGCCCTTGGAGAATTTACCAAAGCAGTGAATTTGACCTTCAATATTTAAGTCCTTATGTAGTGACATGCTAGGACCTAAATCTCGAGTCCCGAGATTCCTATTAGTGTGCACACTAACAGAAGATCTTCCCCTATAAAATAAGACCCCCAAAGAGCTATAATTTCACAGTAAGGATAAACTGAAAGTTAACCCACACAACTCCACCTTTACCTCCATATGTCAGCAAGGAAATTTCCGTTGTCACTGAACAAAACACATATGACCAAGCAAACAGAGAAACAATCACCATGGCAGAGAGCTAGCAGAAATAACAGAAACAGTCCTTCAAAGATTTCAGATAAGAGAATAATCATAGTAAAGTTGTTTAAAACAACTCTCTCATAATGTATAAAGCAATAACAAGCTTGAAAAGATCACAAGGAAAGAAAGTAGTTTGAAAACTACCAGGATAGCATCTCTCTCCCCCACGGTGAGACCCCGTTGTGGTGGTCCCTGTACCTACAATGGTGGACCTCAATACATCTTCCTCACCATGCTTTAAAAAAAAAGACCAGCACGTGTGAAAAAGAAAACAAAGAAGGCTTCTAAAATTGAAAGATACAATAAATAAAACGTAAAATTCAATGGCCATTCACTGTTTTGAAACAGCTCTAGCATGTATTAGTGAACCAGATTGATCGGAAGAAATTCTGCAGAATGCATCATAGCAAAGCAAAGGGATAATGAGAAATTTTAACATATATTTATTTGGATTTCTAAAAGAAGAGGAGAAAGAACATGGTGCAGAGAAATTAGCCTCTCCGGTAGGGTCAAAGGATAGCACTCCAGGTCTTCGGAGCAGGGCCATGAGCTTCGCAGGCTCCGTGGAGTCTCCCACTGACCAAAGACGTGCCCTACCACAGACCCAAGTTCATGTTCAGTCATGGCTCTGCCGTTCTCACAGAGTCTCTGCTCTGCTCCCTCTGTGTAGCTCTCCTGCAGCCACCAAAGCTAAAGTGAGTGAGGCCATGCGCAATTTCTACAAGACCCCCCGTTGTGGCTCACCTCACATCGTCACCACCGCATGTCCTCGGCAACAGAGAACCAGTGACAGTCCGGGAGCAGTGTTGAGCCCCTCCAAAAATGACTTCATCAGCACTACTCTTGCCCCAGGATCAAGGATGCGACCACACCACTGCCCCTCGGCCTCACTCACGTCCCAGCACGTCATCAAAACCAGTACAGAGGCTCTCCCTAGGGAGCCCTGAAGGTCTTTGTTTCCCTTCTTCTGTCTTTAAAGGGTGAGTTCACACTGATACAAATATCTCCAGCCCCAGACTATCCATCTAGATCCCTTCAGGATTCTGGAAAGTTTCAATTCAGCAAACTGAGAACTACAAGCCAATTCCAAGCGCAGGCTTTCCCCCTCTCCTCCTAAGCAGGCAGCCCCGGGCTGCAAAGGAGCCTGCTCATCTTAGGGGCGGAGATGGACCAAGCTGTTGCCTTTGCACTCCTTGCGATCTGAAGCCCGTTGGGTAGAGATACACGGGTTTCCCACTAGACGTGGTGCAACGAGCAAGCAAAATGCCTTCCAAAGCTGGAAGCCAGGTCTGTGCTTCCTCCACTGAAGCAACGGATGCTGAGTGAGCTATAAGCAGGAGAAGCTGCGGGTAAAATAAGAGACAAGAGGAGAGTGCCCCACCCTTATAAAGCACATGTTGAAGCATAAAAATCCATTCCAATGGTTGCTTCAATAGAAGGAAAATGACATCTCCTCCTGACTCAGCGTCGGCCCATGTTGGTGGACACCAGCACATATAAAGATATTTGTTCAGTCGCGAACCCCTCATGAGAAAAATGGCTCCACAGGGCTGGGTTGTATTTAAGACATGTACTAAATATTTTGATACATTTTTTTTTTAGCAAATGGATAAAATATCTTCCCCAAGGCACCAAGTCTCTTTTTCTAGCTCCCTAAAAATTTCTCCATCAAAAGAGGAAATAAATATCTCAGTTTGGAAAGGGTCATCCTCTACAAAGCAGGTAACAGCGTGATGCATCACAGGAGTGTTGTTTCTGAGACACGGGAGCAGGACGCTTAACTGTGTTACCGAAGAAAAGGAAAACAGAACAGCATCTCTGGAGAGAAACTGGGGAATCCGTGTGTCTCGTAGAACCACTTCTCTCCACCCTGACGTGGTGTTTCGTTAGCTGTGCTGTTCTCCCGCCTCTTTACACCGCTGACAGCTTCTTCCTCATCCTCTCCCTCTGGGGCACCTCAGGCAGCACTGTCCTAGCTGAAAGGGCCCAGATTTCTTTTGCCAGTTTTTTTTTTTTTGCGCTTCCAGCATAGCCTACTTCCCACTGCATGGCTCCTGCACCTTCCAAACAGCACTTCTGCCATTTACACACGCAAAGACCAAAGGTGGGACATCAACGGCAACTTAACGCTGTCCTGGCAAAGTCAACTGCACTGCCAGATCTGAGGACTTGGCATCTGGAGCAGGTCTCAAGGTTGGGGGCCCTTTCAGCTGGCTCAGAGAGGGTGGGGAGGTTTCTGCTTCCTCTCTGGGACCTCTGTCCTCTCCTCCTTCCTCCCCCATCCTGCTCTTTAGCAACAAAGTCCTAGGAGGTGCTCAAGTTTGCTTTCACACGGTCGCTGTTCATGGTGTCTGGGGTTCTCCCTCTGGAGCCCTCAGAGTACCATGCCTATGAGAGGTGCTGCTTGTACCTGTGTCCCCAAACCCAGGTAACCCGGCTCACACAGTCCCTCCTGCCTCGCACCTCTCTCTGCCTCTTTTCTTTTTTGCCTGCCTGCTGCCTGTCTTTCAAGATTTATTTCACTGATTCCTTGAGCAGGGAGGTATTTCTACAGTGTCCCCTCCCACACCTATCTGGGGCTCCCACGTCATTCTGGGCCTCCCCTTGCCTGCTCAGGAGGACTTCCTATAAGACAGGGCTGAGCTGTCTATGGCCTGGGATTGCCAGACCCTAGCACCGTAGCCTAGAAAAGGCCTCTAATGTTGAACTTTGGCTTGACTGCTATCTATGTGGGTCATCTACGTACCCTTAGATAACTCCCACAAATTTACTGAATCTTCATTTACTTCTCTGTTTGGTGGAGAGTAATCAAACAAATGCACACTTATTACCAATAAGAGGACAGCATAATTTATTAAACAGATAAATATTTTTTGAAATAATAACCATCAGATTTCCAGGAGCACAGGGACTTGGGTATTTACATCTTGATAGTAAAACGTGCATATTTTAGAATCCTTGTGGAGAGAAATTTGATAATACACATAAACGTTTACCTTTTCCATCATCAGACACTCCACTATTAGAAATTTATCCTAAGAAAATAATCAGATATTCAACACAGAATTTAGCTGCAAGAATACTGGCCACAGAATTGTCTGTCAAACTCAAAAATTAAAAACAATCTTAAGTGTTAAGCAAGAAGAGATTAAAAAGTAAGTTGTTCTGCATTCATCTCATGCAGAACTATGTAGACATTTAACAAGATCTTGTAGTCAAAGAATAAGTGAGTTAACTTGATATATGAAATGATGAAAACTGACCCTAAGTCAGTATGCCTATGTGATACAATTTTCTTTGATTTTTAAATATTTATAGGTATAGGAAAAAAAGATTGACAGCTGATGAAATGAAAATGTTAACACTGGTTATCACAGGGCAGTGTAATCATGAGCAATTTTTATTGTTTTATTTTAATTTTGTATTTCTCTGTATATCTAAAATTTCATTGCTTGTTTAATAAGCTATTAAACATTAAAGTAAATCTTATGAAATTACCATCACAGAAGGAAAAAATAAAATTTCAATTAGGCAATATTGCCATGGCCATAGACCCTTCTCCCTACAACTGTTGTCTCTAAACGCCATGGAAGGATTCGGATTCTGGAGCTATTCCTGGCCCGGGCAGTGCTGGGCTCGCTCTTCCTCTCTGGGGGAAGAAGGGCGTGTGAGCTCCGTGGTATTTAGGAACCCAGATATCCCTCATCTGCACCCTTCCCATCAGCACAGAGGCCACGCTTGCCTTGGGACAGGAATTCCAAATATGAGTTATTTCTCATGACTTGGGTGTTGGGTTTCAAACTGCACAAGCACCACACCACATGTCACTGAAGAACCTCTTCCAAGATAGCGCAAAAAACATGAGGAGCTCAAGGGTCTGTTAAAAAGAGACCTGTCCATATCCACAGCAAAAAGGGGTTTAAAATACTTTTCACACATATTTAAAGATCAAACTGAAAATTAACATCCATGCAAATTGAAAAGTAGGAACTCCATGCACACTTGCCGGGCCACACTCAGAAGAGACTTCCTCCTCCAGCGGGACCCAGAGGGTCCATGTTCTCCTCTGTGCATGACACACCACTTGGCCTGACACCAACCCTGGGAGCCCAGAGCTCCCATCCCTGTTTTGCTGACGAGGAAGCTAAGTTTCCGCATGAATCCACGATCACATGAGGGTGCAGTCAGGACCATGTCTCTGCATCTCCAAAACCATGCTCATTCTAAAGACGGGGGTGTGGGTGGGGGAATTAAATGAGAACATTCCTAAGTAAATATATTGACTATGCTAACAATAATTATAGGCTTCCCTCCCTCAATGAAGCCATCTCTAGTCCATACACAAAATTGACACCATTTGAGAAAATATTTTTAAACCAGATTATACTAGGGGAAGATTATCATGGAAGTTTAACAGAGAACTACCATCTCGCCAAACCAGGTCTGAGGACAGGGAGCCGTGATGCTCTAACCAGGGTCACCCTGTGGTGACCTGTGTGATTTCCCCCGTGGCTGGACCCCTTACCACCCTCTCCTGCAAGGCTCCTCTCCCAGCCCATCCCCTGCGACCTCCACACCCTCCTTGCTCTGGCCGACTTGGCATCTCCTCTGCAGCTCTTCCCCGCCCTGCACGCCCCAGACTGGGCCACTCCTTCCTTCCTCTGCCGCTGCCCAGCCATCTCCAAAGGGCCCGGGTTTCAATGATGGATATTTATAGTAACATTTCAGGGAGGCCACATCTGCGGCATGCTTAAATATGTAAAGTAAATAGAAAAAATAAAGCAGCAGAAGTCTCTAAGCTCCCCTAAAAATATCATGAAATCAATGTACTAAATCTCATGTTTTGCTCTTTGGAAAAATGTCTCAAGCCCTCATTCCGAACCGATTATGTTTTTACTTTAAATGCAATTTTTTAGGTCCTTACTTTCTCCTTTAATTTTTAACATAACTGCATTGAGTCCTATAGTCTTGTGAGGGAAATGAGTGACTGTATCTCTTTTGTGTATATGTAATATGTATAATGTCAATGTGAGTTTTTATAGACATCTGCAGCTGAAATTTTGTGAGGCAATGCTATTTAAATATTTATGCTAAAATCTTTTACAGAATTCCTTCCTTTATGAATTTTACTTTAGTTAATTAATTCTCCTGGTATTATGTGTGTATATATAGTAATATAATTTCTTAGATCATCTTATGTTTATATTTTTATTATTTCAGCTTTCTAAACTGTCTAGCAGATATGATTGTTTGGTTATGCCTTTTATTGCCATTATATTTTATTATTTTTACCACTGTGCTACCCTTTTCTCTCTCTCCCTCTCTTGTATGTGATCAGCTAATTTTGTCTATTTATTTTATGATCTTTGAATAGGTAATAGATACACAAGTTACAAAATTCAAAAGATGCAAAAGAAGACTCAGTAAATGTAACCCTGTCTCCTCCCCCAGCTCCTGTTGCCCAGGTCATTAGTTTCCTGTTATTATTCCATAGATATTTTATGTACATAGAAGCAAATAAATATTATTAAAAATATAAACTGTAGGATACACTACATACTATTCTGCATATAGTTTTCTTATATGACAGTATATTTTTTCCATCTTCCATAACAGTACATTTAAAATAATTTCATCCTTTTTTTTTTCTTTGAAACAGGATCTTGCTCTGTTGCCTAAGCTAGATTGTGGTGCCATCATCGCAATTCACTGCAACCTCAAACTCCTGGGCCGGAGTGATCCTCCTGCCTCAGCCTTCTGAGTAGCTGGGACTACAGGTGCATGCCACCACGTGTGGCTAATTTTCCTATTTTTTTAGAAATGGGGTCTCGCTCTTGCTCAGGCTGGTCTCGAACTCCTGGCCTCAAGTAATCCTCCTGTCTTGACCACCCAAACTGCTAAGATTACAGGTGTGAGCCACTGCACCTGGCCCATACTTTTTAAAAATAGATTTTATTTGTACAGCAGGTTTAGGCTTATAGAAAAATTACACAGAAAGTATAGAAAGTTACTGTATCTCCTCTCTCCCACACAGCATTTCTCCTGCTATTAACACTATTAACATCATGCATTTGTGTGAGATATTTTTTAGGACTGATGAACCAGGATTGATGATACACTATTGCAGGCATACCTCAGAAATATTGCGGATTCAGTTTCAGACCCCTGCAATAAAGTGAGTAAAGTGAGTCACACACATTTTTTGGTTTCGCAGTGCATATAAAAGTAACGTTTACACTATTCTGTAATCTATTAAGTATGCAATGGCATCATGTCCACAAAAACAACGCATGTACCTGAATTTTAAAATACTTCATTGCTAAAAATGCTGACAACCACCTGAGCCTTCAGCAAATTATAATCTTTTTTCTGGTGGAGGGTCTTGCCTCAATGTTGCTGGCTGCTGACTGATCACGGTGGTAGTTACTGAAGGCTGGGGTGGCTGTGGCATTTTCTTAAACTAAGACAACAATAAAGTTTGCCACATCGATCTACTCTTCCTTTCAAGAAAGATTTCTCTGTAGCATGCCACGCCGTTTGATAGCATTTTACCTACAGTAGAACTTCTTTCAAAATTAGAGTCAATCCTCTGAAACCCTGCTGCCGCTGTACCAACTAAGTTTATGGAGCATTCTAAATTCTTTGTTGTCATTTCAACAATGTTCATAGCCTCTTCTCCAGAAGCAGATTTCATTTCAATAAACCACTTTCTTTGCTCATCCATAAGAAGCAACCCCTCTCCCATTCAAGTTTTACCATGAAATTGCAGCAATTCAGACATATCTTCAGCCTCCACTTCTGATTCTAGTTCTCTCGCTATTTCTATGACACCTGCAGTGACTTCCTCCACTGAAGTCTTCAAGGTCTCAAGTCATCCATGAGGATTGAAATCAACTTCCTGCAAACTCCTGATAATGTTGGTGTTTTTACCTCCAAGTCCCATGAATCATGAGTGTTCCCAATGGCATCTAGAATGGTGAATCCTTCCCAGAGGTCTTCAATTTACTTTGCCCAGATCCATCAGAAGAATCACTATCTAATGGCAGCTATAACCTTACAAAACATACTTCTTAAATAATACAACTTGAAAGTCAAAATTACTCCATGGTCCACGGGCTGCAGAATCGATGTTGTGTCAGCAGGTGTAAAGATGACAGTAATCGCCTGTGTATCTCCATCGGAGCTCTTGGGTACTTGGCTAACAAGGCACATCGTCAATGAGCAGTGACATCTTGAAAGGAATCTTTTCTTCCCTGAGCAGTAGATCTCAACAGTGGGCTTAAAATACTACACCACAGTTTAAACAGATGTTCTGTCATCCAAGCTTTGTTCCTGCGTTTACAGAGTACAGGCACTTTAGAGTTAGCATAATTCTTAAGGGGTTTGGGAGTTCCAGGATGGTAAACGAGCAGTGGCTTCAACTTAAAGTCACCAGCTGCCAGCTTGTCCTTTGAAACCAGACATTGATTTCTTCTCTCAAGCCATGAAAGAGTCCTAAACGGCATCTTTTTCCAATAGAAGGCTGTTCTCAATTTATCTGTTTTCATTTTATCCACTATGAAAATCTATTGTTTAGTGCAGCCACCTTTACCAATGACCTTGGCTGGACCTTCTGGATAACTTGCTGCAGCTTCTCCGTCAGCACCTGCTGCTTCAACTTGCACTTTTGTGTTGTGGAGATGGCTTCTCCCCTTAAACCTCATGCACCAGGCTTTGCTAGCTTCAGACTTTTCTTTTGCAGCTTCCACACCTCTCTCTGCCTTCATAGACTTAAAGGGAGTTAAGACCTTGCTCTGGATTAGGCTCTGGCTTAAGGGAATGTTGTAGCTGGTTTGATCTTCTATTCAGACCACTAACACTCTCTCCATGTCAGCAACACGGCTGTTTCACTTTCTTATCATTTGTGTGTTCACTGGAGTAGCACTTTTAATTCCCTCCAAGAACTTTCCTTTTGTGTTCACAACTTGGCCAACTGTTTGGCACAAGAGGCTGAGCCTATCTTGGTTTTTGGCGCGCCTTCCTCACCAAGCTTAATCATTTCTAGCTTTTGATGTAAAGTGAGAGACATATGATTCTTCCTTTCACTTGAACATTTAGAGGCCATGAGGCATTACTCATCAGTCTGATGTCAATAATGCTGTGGCTCAGGGAACGGGTGCAGCAGAGACGGAGAGAGGCAGGAGCAGTCAGACACACACAGCATTTATCGATTGAGTTCACCATCTTTTGTGGAAATGGATCTCGGCGCCCAAAACAAGGACAATAGTGACATTAAAGATGCTTCATCACAGATCGCCACAGCAGATATAATAACAATGACAAAGTTTGAAATATTGCTCAAATACCAAAATGTGACGCAGAGACACAAAGTGCGCACAGGCGCTGAAAGAACTTGTTCAACACAGGGTTGAACACAAGGTTGCCACAAACCTTCAATCTGTAAAAAGTGCACTATCCATGAAGCACAGTAAAGCAAAACACAACAGAACGATGTGTGCCTGTGTTAACCGGAGCCTGCAGTTCACGTTGAGAGCCCACGCTTTGTGTTATACATTCCAGGGATTTTGGCAAATACTTAGTTTCTTTCATTACAGTATCATACAGAGCAGTCACTGCCCTAAAAAATCATCTGTGCTCTGCCTGTTCACCCCCCTCCCCACTGTACTCCCCGGCAACCACTGATCTGTGTAGTGTCTTAGTTTCGCCTTTTCCAGAATGTCGTACAGTTGGAATCATGCAGCATGTAGCTTTTCAGACTTCTTTCACTTAGTAATAGGCATTGAAGTTCCCCCCATGTCTCTCTGTGGCTTGAAAGCTCATTTCTTTCTATCACTGAATAATATCCCCTGGCATGGATGTACCACAGTTTGTCTATCCACGTCCTACTGGAAGACGTCTTGACTGTTTCCAATTTGGGGCAATTATAGATAAAGCTGCTATAAAGATTCATGTTCAGGTTTTTGTATAGACAAAAATTTTCAACTAATTTGGGTAAATACTGGGGATTGATGAAAAGGTAGAGAACAAGGGATTTTTAGTGCAGTGAAACCCTTCCGTATGGTACCATAAGGTGGGTACAAGACATTTTGCATTTGCCAAAACCTATATGATGGACTGTAGGACACAAAGAGTGAGCTCTAACCATCATCTTGGGCTTTAGTATACACACTAATGTACCTATATTGGCTCATCAGTTGTAACAAATGTGCCACACCCGTGCAGGGTGTTACGGCAGGGGACCCTGAACGGAGGAGGAGGGCATGGAAACTCTCTGTACTACCTGCTTGATTTTTCTATAAACTTAAAGCTGCTCTAAAAAACAAAGTCTGTTAATTTTATAAAGGAGTAGGTGAAGTTGCTATTCCAAGAAACTCAAATATGCTATGATTTTTTTGCCGCTGATGTCAATAACAGATTCTGTCTATCCCCATCCTTAACGATTCCCAGACTACACACCTGCAAGGAGACTCAGGCCCAAGGGAAGCCATGGGAGAGCTGCACTGGGGCATCCCTTCCTCTTGACAATCATTAATTCTAAAAACTGCAGTGACTTTGATAATGCCCCTCCTGCCTACTTTACTATAGTTTGACTTTACTGGTAAAAATAAAATTATCCAATATTTATAGAAAACCTACCACGTGCCAAAGATTCTGTTAGGTGATTTACACATGTTATCTCCAATCCTTAGGAAACCTTCAAGTCAGGTAATATTCCCACCACTTTGCAGGTCTATAAATGGAGACAGAGCGATTAAGAAACTAGCTCAGGGTTACATTGCTAGTCAAAGAAAATTCCAGAAATTAAGCACAACTCTGGCTGATTACAAAGCCTCTACCCTTTTTAATATCTCTCACAAAACCCTAAGGGCTGATGCCTCTCAACATTATCCCAAATTGCTTTCTTTTGTTCACAGGTAAGGAGCCAGTGAGCAAATAAAAATGAAAGAGTTTCTTGTTCATAAAGCCGGAGGAACTAGAGGCAAACCTCTCACTTTATACTTATGGGGCAAAGCAGAAATGTAAGTTAGCTGGATTATGCGACAGTCCCAAGGTCCCAGGGGCAGAGTTGAGCTGGGAGCTGCAGTCCTGGATGCTCTCTCTGCCCACTGTTCTTCCCGAAGAGTTCCGGCCCGCCAGCCCCTCCACCACCACTGCAGTCTTCTTTCGGGTTTGCCGTGAGACACCCAGTCAGGCTTGAATTTTCATTTGATTCTGCGTTTAGAAATAATATTTCACATCCCTCCACAGTAACCACCTCTCCTGAAATAAAAGAAAAATTAGAAGGATTTGGAGACCACTCTTTAGAGACGATAAATTTCCACTGAAGTATTAACACAACCCATTAGGTCACATGATAGTCAATTGTGCAGAAGAGGAAAACCTATTCAACAGCATTATTTAATGGCATTTTGATGTGCGATTTGCTAGATACAATGATGAATGCAAGGAGTGAGCCATAAAGTGGTATGGAAAGCAAACAGCTCTCCTGTGATATTTACTTCCCAGGCTTAAATGAGCTCAGCGTTCACAAATGATTTGCCTTGACATTGGAATCCAATTGGAGTCTGGAATTACTGTAACTGTTTTCGGCTTGGGTGATTTAATCAGCAAATCTTCAATAGTGTAATATGCATGTTCAGAGCTGATTCCAGACTGAGTGGTCTGATTTACACACACTTCTTGCAGACAACCATTTGTGGGAGGCTCACCAGCATCTGCTTGCCGGCATCTTTACAAAGCAGATACCCCTGGTAATGTGTCAGAGCAGTTGAAGTCTATGCCTTATATCAGTAAACCCAAACAAAAAGACACACACAGGCAAGGATTCAAAAGAGAGAGGCCTTTTTTTTTATATGATGTTTTATGGAATCTGAACATCATTCACTCACTCATTCCACGAATATTTATATGCACGTGTAGCGTACCAAGCGTGGGCCAGGCCCAGAGAAGCAAAGGCAGGAGGCAAAGAAAACGAGAGAGTTAAATAAAATGTGGCTCCTATAAGCATGGGATAAAATTGCCAGATCGTATCAATCGATAGAACTCAATCTAAAGAAGGGGTGCCTACAAACATTCGCACCCCCAGTCACCATCGGAATGTGGGTTTCTCACAGCTGTGAGGTGGAACGAGGCATCCAAAATATTCACTGAGTTTTATTTTCCCTGATCACTGCATTTATATCCCGTGCATCCTGTGCCATTCTGCAGATGACACATCTTCCACTCCCGGCCTCTTAGAAGACAGGCATCCGGGTCCAAAAAAAGGACATCGCCTGCCAGTCCCCTCCTGGCTTTGAGTTCCAAGGTTCTCATGCATCAGGGAAAGTAGGAGACTCTATGTTTAAGGAAGTGGGGTTTAAAGAGAGTATTTTTCCCTCTTCTTCCAATAACCCCTCCATTATTATAACGATTCTCTAAGCTCTTAGAGAGGAAAGGGAAATGGTGGGAGTGGAGTGATGGACGGTGGAAGGTCCTGAGCTCAGAGTCTTCGCAGGAACTCCGAGGAGGCAGCAAACCAAGGCAACACTAACACTGCAGGAATCAAGGAAGACGGGGCTTTGGACGGTGTTGACTTTGGACAACAAGACACACACAGGCAGAGTGGCCGTGTGTGGAGGGACACGGGGACACAGGAGGCGGCAATCTGCCTGGGCCAAGAGCAGGACACAGTGTGACAGAGGAGGTCTCAGCAGGTGTAACTTGTGAGCAGGGGTGACTTCAGGACAAGGTGCACCCCCCAAAGTCTTACAACATTGGCCACTACACTTTTAATTCAACCCTAGGGAAAGAGAGGACATTAAATATCTGAGATTAAGTTTGTGCCAGGCTAGTTAAATGGAAACTCAAAACACAAATTACATTGAATTACAGAAAAGCAAGAACAAAATTATTCCTTGCAACATTTCAGTTATAGGCTGAAATATATAGCTATTACACTTCACTGGTAAATTTTAACGAATAAAAAAATTAAAGTTACAAGTTCTTTCTCCATCTTAAAATTTTAAAAAATGTTATCATTTGATAAATCATCATAAATGCTTCTGTAAAAGATGTTGAGAAGTGTCATCTCTATCCCTTAAAACAGTTCACAAGAAGCAAAAAAAAAAAAACGATGGAAACAATTTCAAATAGAATTATAGTCTCGGAAGGTGACGTCATCCTGAAAACTGCTTTGCTTTGCCGACACAGCTTGATGTGAACTTGGTCCTGGACCTTTCACTTTTAGCTGTGACTTGGGGGGCAGCATGTTTCCCCCTGAAAAGAGAGCCCCTGTGCCAACTCAGACTGCCATGTGTGCCAGCCACTTCTCTGCACATCTGGGGAGCAGTTTTCGGGGGGGGGTGTGGTCTTTGTATACATGAGTGTACAATACATGAGTATTGGTCAGGGTTCTTCAGAGAAACAGAGCCAATAGGATAGAGATGTAGACACAGATTAGAGAGACAGGCTTGTTGTTTTCAAATCTGCTCACACAGTTGTGGGGCTGGCAAATCTGACACCTGAGGGGCAGGCTAGAGCCGCAGGGAAGAGCTTCTGAAGGCAGAACCCCTTTTCCGCAGGGGAAGTCACTCTTGTCTCTTAAGGCCTTAGGTTGGTTGGATGAGGTCCATCCCCTCTACAGGGGGTCATCTGCTTTCCTCCAAGTCTACTGATTTCAGCGTTAACTCCATCTAGAACACGCCTCCGCAGCAACCAGCTAGTGCTTTGCCACCCCTCTGGGCATTGCAGCCTAGGTGAGCAGACACATAAAATGCACCCTCACAACACAGGGATGGAACTGGACCCCCTGCCACTGCCCTGGGTCTGGTGGCCACAAGGGCTCGTTCTCCCCACACTCCACTTTCCTGCCAGGTCCTCCTCCTCCTCCACAGCTGCAGGTCTGGGCCTCAGTGACTCACCCACATCCTCACACCTGAGGGAGCAGCCTTTGGTAGGCAGGCCCTTCTCTGGCCAGGGCTACTGTCCCTCTGCATTTAGAATCCCAGCCAGCTTAGGAGCCCCACCCAGCACCCAAGTAGGTCCCTGGGGCTCCATGTGACTCCTCCCTGCCTCCACCGTAAAGTACCGTGAACCACGTCTGCAAGAGCTTCTTCTGCCCTCAGCCCTGGCCTGCGGAGGGGAGACCCACACTTCTAGCAATGCCAGTGCTACTCCCACGTGGAAAGTGGCGAGTCCCTGCTCCTTCCATGGGACTCCAGGACTTGCAGGCTTCCGGCCACACAGTCCAGGATCGTGCTCAAGAAAGTTTAATTCAAAATGACAGCAGCGATAGAGGTAATGACGGTGATGATGAGCATGGTGATGAAGAATAAAGAAGAAATTAGTTTCCATTCAGCTATATTTGTTTCTACATTTCAAAAATTAACTAGAACAAAAAGACTGAAGCCTGGACACAGCTGGTCATCCTTTCACTTTGAAGGAAAATGCATTGTTTACATTAAATTCAATTTATCAGATAACCCCAGGTATGTAATATTTAGCTCCGCTGTACCCTCCAAAGAAAGAAATCAATTAAGTGGAATAGGGACCATCTAAAATGACTGTGACCTCTTTCTGGAAGATCTCATATTAACTTGTAGAGAATTTTTATCCAACAACTGTAACATTCTTTAAACCTAAATGTTTCTTTGCAAAGAGAGCGTGACACAGATATACAGCTACCCAGCCAAAGCCCAGAGTTGCAATCAGCAGGACCTACACAATGATGTTGTCATAAAACCCGTGATAAATTTTGATAGTGATGATAAAAGATTGCTCCAAATCTTCTACCCTCATGCCATAATTAGTATTAAAGGGTTTTCTGGGTTGGCGGGTTTTTCTGCTGTAGATTAAATTTACAGATGGTTTGCCGAAACAAAAAGCAGACATAAATTGAAAATCTATAAATGCATTCATATGTAATGAATGGGGGCTGCTTCTAATTAGTAAAAGGGAAAAAAAATGCAGGATGTAGAAGGCCTTCTTTGGCCTTGGACGAAAGCATCTGAATTCACTTTATGTTCTTTAATAAGCATGCATCGTGCTTTCAGAGCTCCGTGCAAGGGGCGATATCACAGATACAGATTGGAAATTCTGTGCCTCCCTGGGATGACACGTGCTTGCATCCTTGACAGCTCTTGGAAAATTGTGTGATTCTACAAATCCCAGGAAAGCGAAATTAAACATTTGTGCTATTAGGAGCAGCCGTTTTGTTAGAGCACTACTAAGAAAATCTTTTTTGTTTCTTCCTGTGCCCCCATTTACAAAGAGGCAAATGATTGAATTTGCTTCACTGAATTAAACTTATCCAGCTTCCTGCTGGGTGCTGGGGAGCGTTTCTGGAATACCACCTGCAGGGCAGCTGCTCTTGCCTACACAGCCTGAATGTCATTAAATGGCGTCAGACAGCCTCCCGACATGCTGCTGGAAATTTTGGTTTGCCACTGGGCTACCCTGAGTTGTGGGGAAGTAGCAAAAGTATAACCACCACCTTCTGGACATATGCACACACCCCAATGATTCAGTACAAAGGCTAGTGACGAACAGAGTGCAAAAGCAGCCCAGAGGATGACTCTAAGAGAGAAGAGAGAGGGAGAGAGGGAGGTGGGGAAGAGAAGGAAGAAAGGAAGGGAAGGAGGGAGGGAGGGAGGAAGAAAAAGAGGAAGGAAGGAAGGAAAGAAAAAAATGGATCCACCCTCCTCTTGCTCTGAAGGTTACATCAGCCGGTAGATCACTTTTATATATGAACTTAGTGGATTGCATCCTAAGTTAATACTTGCAGGGGCCATCAATGCAACCAACAAAGACTTGGGAATATGTCTGTAAATATTCCATTTGTGTTTATCTTCATGCAGCCTTCAGCTTCCCTAAGAGTCCTGTGTGAATCTCAGCATCACAGCCTCACTGTGGATTTATGCAAATATTTATATTCAGATGGGAGACCTTGGCAATAAAAGCAACACACATCTCTAGCATGACGGCAGGCCAGGCCACTAGGTCTCTGCCCACAGAACACTGCAGTTTTATGCAAGCAGGACGCTGGCCGTTCACACTTACAGGTGCAGGTACCACAGAAGACCACACATCAGAATCTCATAGCATGTGACAGGGAGTGTAGCCCCTCTTTGTATTCTGCTATCCCATAATCTCAGTTAAGGAAGACCCTTGTTACCAAGACCTTCAGTTTTCCAGGGGAAATACGAGTGCTCTTTAATTGCACTAGAGTAGACAGATTACAAAACAAGCGCATCCAAGGACTTGGCAAGAAAAGGGAAATAACAAATCAATTTAAAGCAAGAAAAACACCAAGGCTTACTCTGATTTACTCTCAGTACAAACCTACAACCTTCTTTGCACTAAAATTGTGGACAATGTAACTGAGGATCAGATTCTGTACCCTTAGGGTGTTAAAATGAGTGCAGTCGTTAAGAACAAAAAGGTGTGCTTACGTCCACTGTGCTGTAATTATTAGAAAAGTACACTCATCACTCAATATCTAAACATATGTAGTAAGAGGACTACCTAGGTCCAGCTAATTTTTAGATTTATTAAAATTCCCATTTCACTCCTCGTCGCGGTCACACACTGTATCCACGAACGTGAGACGATCCAGGGAAGGGAGAGTGATTGGCGCCCAGCGCTGCTGCTGCAACAGAAACAGGACAACGTCTTTACCATCCAAGAATTATTCTAGACGAAGAGACTTAAGTTGAAATTTTCACTGATATTTGACAATATGACTCCTGAGATTTTGTAAAACAGTAAGCTCAGATGCTCCCTACTTCATGCTGAATAAGGATCACCCAGGAGCCTCCTTAAATCAAATCGGAAATAGTCCTCGTTCCACCTTCTCCATCTGTTGAAACCCTCTTCCATCTTCAGGGCCAGGATCAACTATCATTTGCTCTTTGATGCTTTTCCTGATCTCCCAGTCAGAATTAATCACCCCCCTCTCTGCCTTCCTGGCAGGTGGTTTATGACTCACCTACCTGGATGTTCCCGCTACAGGACAGTCATGCTAAGCTGTCCCTCTAGATTGTGAAATCCTCAGGGATGGGAACCAAGGTTTTTATAAACGCTGGGGCTCTCTGGTCTATCGGATGGACCCTGAGCTTCACAGAAACTCCATACACTTCTGTCAAAATCAGTTTCAGTATGGGCTCCAGAACCAGGCAAATCTGAACTAGAATCAGGCTCTGCCACTTAACTGTAGGACATTAGTAACGTGACTCAACTTTTCTCCAGCTTAGTTTCCTTATCTTGAAGGTAGAATTTCTAATCCGGACTCTATTAGGTTGTCATGGAGATTAAGTGAGGTAAGTGAAAAAAGACTAGCAGGAGCAGGCCTAAGAGCGCCTTCCTTTTCCTTTTCCTTTACTCTCATTCCAACACGGTACAGCTTAGAAAGGCTGAAATGGCCACTGATGCTGTGTCTCCATAAAGAAGGAAAAACATCAGCCTTGTGAAGGAACTGCGCTTGGTTTCTTATCAGAAGCAATTCTTTTTCTGTAAAGACTGGAAAGTTAGAAAGAGTTTAAATTACCATAGAAGAAATTTGTTGGCCAGTTCTAAGGAGTCACTCCTTCCATGGCCTCACCTATAATTATTGGCATATCAGACAAAAATGCAGAGCTATTTTCAAGGGCAGTAGGTAAGGTCCACACTGAGAATACTTGACTTCTCAGTAGAGACACAGTGCTCTAAATTGAACACGTGACAGTAGTCCTAATTTTAACAAGAAGGGAAGACAGGATGGACAAGCAGCCTGGAGTTAGGAGGCTGAACCGTAACCCTAAACCTCTTCTGCCCTCCGCTGACGGATCTGCCTTTAATGACCAACAGGGAATCTCTGCACGTCTGGCCCTTTCTAGAGACTTGAACCTAAATTCTCCGATTCCGTAAGAGCAGTGCAAGATGCACCATCCACAGAGGACTGCCAGTGGCTTCATTCATGGACCAGACCAGGACGTGGGGAGCAGCACCCTAGATTCCACTGGTGGCCCCACTTGGATTTTTGTTTCACACTTGTGCCTGAGGACAACCCCACAAACTCACTCGCCCCTGAGAGATATTATTAGTAGAAAGAGGTGCTAAGTATTGGATTTTCTTTGTAAAGCCATCATGGCAGTTGCTCTGAAAGTATCCTCTCGTCATGAGACTGGCAGGGACAATGGTCCTCCCCTGCCTCAGTAACAAGAGCAGCGTATTCCACAAAAGCGTCGGGTTTGCTTGTACATTATGGACGCCATAAACCGTGTACGGGTCACCGCTCCCGTTTGCGCTTTGGCTACTCTCAAACCCTGAGCCGCCTGTTTGGCCTCCTGCTAAGGCTGGGCCTCGTGGAACACGTTTTAGGGACCGAACGTAACTGCCACTTTATTGGCTTTTTCTAACCTCGTTTATTTTTCCTTTGTTCAAAATTTCTCCCAATTGAGCCCATTGTTTCATACACACATTTTGGAGCTGTATGAATGTTCTTCTTTCAATACAGCACCGTTATGCGGGGGGTGTCGGCGGGACAGTCGAGGTTTAGCAGGGACGGCGACACGCGGTTCGCCCGCAGAGGGAAGCCGAGCCCTTCCCCAGAGGCCTGGCCTGGACGAAGGGTTTTGTCCTCAGTTCAGGGAACAGTGGGAATCCAGGAGGCTGTTTCAGCAAGGAAATTACCAGCCAGAGGGCCCGGGCTCTAGGAAGGGCGGCCGAGCACCTGCTGTGCGCGGGAGGCCGGGGGGGGGGGGGGGGGGGGGGGGGGGGGGGGGGGGGTTTGCCCCCCCCGGGGGGGGGGGAGGGGGGGGGGGTCGCCCCCGGTGGCCCCCCCGGGCCCGGCCGCGGCA
>CAUYRT010029735.1:0-28483 GCA_963574885.1 Lepilemur ruficaudatus
AGTCCCAGCTACTTGGGAGGCTGAGGCAGAAGGATTGCTTGAGCCCAGGAGTTTGAGGTTGCTGTGAGCTAGGCTAATGCCACGGCACTCTACAGCCCGGGCAACAGAGTGAGACTCTGTCTCAAAAAAAAAAAAAATAAAATAAAATAACAGTATCTGGTCAATCAAAACAATTTAGAGCAAGTGGAAAGATAAGTAAAATATATTTGCAACACATATAAACAATAAAAAATAGTATATAAAATATATAAATAATCCCCACAAATGAATAAAAAGATAATCCAATTTTTAAAAAATGAAAAAGCACTACACAAAAAGAAATAAAAACAGCTTTAAAATATTTAAAAATCAAAATAGATCAATGGAAAAGAATTGACAGTCTAGAAATAAATCCTTATGTTTATGATCAATTTATTTCTGACAAAGATACCAAGATAATTAAATAAGGACAAGTTAAGTCTTTTCCTCATTGGTGCTGGGACAATTAGATATTTACATGCAAAAGAAAAAAAAATCCCATCAGATCTTTACCTCAAAGCATACACAAAAATTAACTCAAAATAGATCACAGACCTAAAGGTAAACTCTATTAAATAAAAATATAAAACTTCTCAAGAAAACATAGCAAAAAATGTCATGTCCTTGGCTGGGCAAAAAGTTCTTATACATGACACCAAAAGCACAATTCATAATAGAAAAAAAACTGATAAAAAATGGACTGCATTAACATTAAAAACTTTTGCCCTTCAAAAGCTACCATTAATAAAATAAAGAGGCAAGCCACAGACTGGCAGAAAATCGTATATCTCACAAAAGACTTGTATCCAGAATATAGGAAGAACTTTTATAACTCAATAACAAGAAAACAACCAAGTACAAAAAAAATGAGCAAAATATTTAAATAGACATTTCAGCAAAGAAAATGTAGGAATGGCTAATAAACACATGAATAAGTGCTCAATATCATTAGTCATTGGGGAAATGCAAATCAAAACCACAGTGAAATATCACTACATACCCACTAGAAGAGCTAAAATCATAAAGATAAACAATACCCAGTGTTGTGGATGAGGATGTGGAGAAACAAACCACCATGCATTACCGGTGGAAATAAAATGGTATAGTCACTTTGGAAACCAGTCTGGCAGATTCTTAAAAAGTTAAATATACATCTATTATATGATCCAGTTATTCCACTCCTAGGACTCTACCCAAGAGAAACAAAAACATATTTCCACATAGTCATGTTCATGAATGTTCACAGCAGCATTATTCATAACAGACAAAAACTGGAAACATTCCAAATGTCTATCAACTTACAAATGGATAAACAAAATGTGCTATATCCATATAATGAAATACTATTCAGCAATAAAAATAATCAAACTATTAATACATGCTACAACATGTCTGTATCTCAAAAATAGCATGCTATGTGAAAGAAATTGAACACAAAAAACTACATACTATATGATTTCATTTATAAGAAGTTGTTTAGAAAAAGCAAATTTATAGAGACAGAAAGTAGATTAATGGTTGCCTAGTGCTAAAGATAGGATCAGGGATTAACTGTAAATGGGTACAAGGGAACTTTTTAGTTTGATGGAAATGTTATAAAACTTAATTGTAGTGATGATTACACAACTATTAATTTACTAAAATCACTAAATTATACAGCTAAAGTGGTTGAATTGTATGGTATTTAAATTATACCTTAATAAAGTTGTTTTAAAAATATCCAAATGACCTATGAAAAGATGTTCAAGCTCATTCGTAATTAGGAAAACGAAAACTAAGGTCACAAAGATGGGCAGAAGTATTATAATACAAAGGCAAGAAGATAGGGAGCAAGGTAAACTTGTGCACCACTGGTAGGAGGGCAAACAGGCACAATCTGTCCTGATTCTGCAGTTACCCCTGTGCGTACCCGATAACCACCAAATCACTCCAAGGTAGAAACCCTAGATAGGGGCCACATGGTAAATATTTTAGGCTTTGCAGACCACATGGTCTCTGTCACAACTAACTCAACTCTGCCCTTGTATCAAAAAACAGCCAGAGACAAGATATAAACAAATGAGTATAGCTATGTTACAATAAAACTTTATTTACAAAATCAGGCAGCCAGATTTGAGCACTGGGAAATAGTTTGTCAATCCCTGCCCTAGAGAAATATTTGCACATGTGATCCAGGAAACATATACAAGAATTTTCATAGGACTTGTTCATACTAGCAGCATATTGGAAACAATCCAATATTCACTCACAGAAGAAGAGGTAAATAAGTTGTCGCACATTGTCATAATGTAATATGATACAGCAGTGAAAGTGAATTATACTGTTGCTACCTGCAACAATAGAGATAAGTCTTAGAAACAATATTAAGTAAGAAAAGCAATTCATAGAAGAGATAAGAAGTATGATTTAATCAGACACATGATTTTAAAAGCTCACAAATAAGCCAAAAAAACCAAAATGTTGTTCTAGCTCATATGTAAGTATATGGAAGTAAAGGAAATCTATAGGTGTAGGAAACTACAGAGAATGGTAAAAATTCAGGATGGAGTTTACCTCCCAAAAGAAGGCCAAAGAGGCTGGGCACAGTGGCTCATGCCTGTAATCTTAGCACTTTGGGAGGCAAAGGCAGGAGGATCACTTAAGCTCTGGAGTTTCAGGATGCAGTGAGCTATGATGCTACTGCACTCTAGCCTGGGAAACAAAGAGAGACTCTGTCTCCAAAAACAAAGGCCAAAGATAGGATCAGGAAGGAGCCCACAGTTAATTTCAATTGTTTTGGTATTGTTCTGATTTTTGTATTGGGTCATAGGCTCATAAGAATTCATAACTTATACATGTATGATATATTTAATTTAATATATTTAATACCTATAGATTTCCTTTACATAAAATATATATATAAAACTTTGTTTCTCAAATAACCTGATTAGAAAACAGGCAAATGAGTTGAATATACATCTCTCAAAAGAAGACATACAAATGGCCAACCAGTATATGAAAAAATTCTCAACATTGCTAATCATCAGGTAAATGCAAATCAAAAGCACAATGAGATATCACACTACTCATTTAGAATGGCTATTATTAAAAAGACAAAAAATAACAGATGCTGGCAAGGATGTGGAAAAAGGGTAACTTTTATACACTGTTGATGGGAATATAAATTAGCACAGCCTTTATGGAAAACAGTATGGAGGTTCCTCAAAAAACTAAAACTGAAACTACCATATGATTCAGCAATCCCACTACTGGGTATATATCCAAAGGAAAGAAAATCAGTATGTTGAAGAGATACCTGTATTTCCATGTTTATTGCAACACTATTCACAACAGCCAAACATGGAATCAAACTAAATGTCCATCAACAGCTGGATGGATAAAAAAAAATGTGGCATACATACACAATGGATTACTATTTCATCATAAAAAAATAAAAAAATTCTGTCATTGGTGGCAACATGGATAAGCTTGAAGAACATTACGTTAAGGGAAATAAGCCAGGCACAGAAAGATAAATACCACATGTTCTCACTCATATGTGGAAGCTAAAAAAGTTGATCTCACAGAAGTTTAGAGTAGAATAATGGTTACCACAAGGCTGGAAAGAGTAGGGGAGTGGAAGGGAATAGCCAAAGGTTGGTAAATGGATACAAAAGTACAGCTAGATAGGAATAAGTTCTAGTGTTCTATAGGACGATATGTAGGGTGACTATAATTAACAATTTATTGTATATTTTTTATTTATATATTTTCAAATAGCTAGAAGAACAGATTTTGAATGTTCCCAACACAAAGAAAGGAATAAATGTTTGAGGTGATGGATATGCTACTTACTCTGATCATTACACATTATACACACATATCAAAATATCACACTGTACCCCATAAGTATGTACAATTATTATGTGTCAAAAATAATAATGGAAGCACAAATATCTTTGTTTTTTAACAGAAGGTAAACTGCACTCAGCTGAAAAACACAAAAAGATTGAAGAGGCTACCTGTAGCTAGAACAGAAGTAAAGAACTTGTCACTAATAAGCAGACAGGGTATTTATATTCCAAGTCAGCCAAGTAGATCACAATAAAACACCTAAAAGGATTGAAACTTCCACTTGGAATTAGAATTAATAAAGCCAATTGAAAATTATTCTAAAACTTAAAAAATAGAAAGCATCTGCTAGTTAATCTTAAGTTAAATTTTTTGCTATTTAAATAAGTTTATAACTATAGATCACTGTTATTAAAACCTTATTTGAGCTGGTCCAACTTGAGCCCAAGAAGACGTAAGCTATTATGATTCTGGTACCACCTGGTGGCAGTATATTGCAACAGCAAGGGTGGAGGGGTTTGTTTTTAATTAACTCATTTAACAACTAATAGGTACCTACTAGGCATAGCTCACACACACCTTTAAATCTCTCTTAGAAGAAAGGAAATAAAAATAATAAGGTATAGTATCTAAAACAGGATCTCTATCTTCAAGCGAAAAAAATCTACAGTTAAATTATGACTACCAGAATGCAAGAAAAGTCTGTTCTTGTAGATAGGTTTGCTGAAAGTATCCATGCCCCTAGAACCTTCAGGCAAGAAGTCCTCAGGAGTGTATTAGTAAACAAAGTCTATCAAGTCACCACATCCATAAACAGTTTTCAAAGTTTTAAAATATCCTCAGATCCTTGATACATCTTCCTTCAAAAGGCAGAGCCTAATTTCCCTTTCCCTGAATGTGGGCTAGACTTAACTGACTTCTAATGACGAGAATGTGGCAGAACTTCCAAAGCTAGATCATCAAAGGCACCCTCTTGCCTTCTTTGGGACCATTCCCCCTGGGGGAAGTCAGCCATCATGTCAGGAGACTCAAGCCGTCTGTGGAGAGCCCAGTTGGGGAGGGACTGTGGCCTCCTGCCCACAACCAGCACCAACTTGCCAGTCATGTGAGTTAGCCCCTTGGAAACTGATCCTCCAGCCCGAAACAAGTTCCAGATAACTGCATCCCTTGCCAACATTGCTAAGCTAAGCTACTCACAAAGAAACTGAGAAATAATAAATGTTTTTTCTTGTTTTAATCCACTTAGTTTTGGGATAATTTGTTATGCAACAATATTAACTAATCCAACAACCTGTGACTTCCTAGACCAAATTGTATCTATAATAAAAGTAAAAATAGCTCACTTTAGTTTAGTTATAATTTGCCCATGTTAATAAAATTTCAAATCTTCCTTTCTAATTTATAAATAATAATCATTTTTAAATTTCCCCAAATTACTTCATAATATTATTTCATAATATTTATCACTTTATACATTACTTCAAAGAAACAGCAACCTAAGCAAATTTAGTCAATAAAGATTTTTTTTTAACACCTTTGTTTGCAGATCTATACACTAAATACTGAGTGGGGAAACATACTCTTGAAGTGCTTACAATTTAATTCAGATTAATGTTCAAGAAATAATTTATGTTTTCAAAGTAAACTATTTTTCCTGGTTCTGAAGGTATGAAAAGTTTTTACTTTACCTCCGTGAGGGATCCACAGGCCACACCACCATGCAAGGCTTCATCCAAAGCAGAAAGCGTAGTAGGTAAGAAACCTGGTGAGACATCAGCAGACTTTTGTGTCTTCATCCCATAAGCCTGAATAAGAAAATGATTAAGTTCTTTTCAACCTCTATATCTATTCAAAAACATGAACCAACTCCAGTTCTCTAGATTTTAGAGCTGTAACCCCAATCCATCCTTTTTTCCTCTATTATTTATTTGTTCAACAAATATTTACTCTATGCCAGGGACCATGCCAGACTGTGGGAATATGACATAACAGACAGTCCTATAATCAACTAGGGACCATGAAATTAGAACTAGAAATTAGGCAATTACAACAAAATTAATAAGAGATACTGTACTAGAGAAAGCGGAGACATAGAAGCAGTATACCTGATCTGGATTTTGTGATCCAGGAAGTCTTCATGGAAGAGCTCGATGTCTCAGCTAAAATCTGAAATTGCTATTAGATTAGAAAAGGAAAGGTGAATGTTCCCGCCAAAGAGGAACAGAATGTACAAAGAAAGGTCAAAAAGCAGGAAGAAACAGAAACTAACAAAAACTGCAAAAAATAAACAGTTCATTTAGAATGGTTGAAAGATGGACTGTGGGTGCCATACAGCAAGCAATGTGGCTGGAGAAGTAAGCAGGGGCTTAATCACAAAGAGCTTTGTTGGAGTTTGGAGTTTATGTATGAGCAGAAAGGAGTGATATGATCAAGTTATCATTTCAAACTCAGGTTGGCTGGTGAAGAATAGCTTGAAGAAGTGTGGTAGACTGAAAAATGACCCACCCAGAAGACAGCCACATCAGATCCCCAGAATCTGTCTGAATGTTACTGTATCTGCAAAAAGGGTCTTTGCAGGCATGATTAAAGACTTTACGATGAAGAGATAATCATGGATTATCCAAGTAGGCCCTAAATACTATCACAAGTATCCTTATAAGAGAGAAGCAGAGGTAGGTAGATTCAATATAGAGAAGAAAAGGTGACATGAGATGGAACAGAGAAAAGTGGCCACAAGTCAAGGAATGCCAACAGCTACCAAAAGCTGGAAGAGGCAAAGACTGGATTATCCTCTAGAGCCTCTGGATAGAGCAATATCTCTGCCTACACTGTAACTTCCAACCTCTGGCCTCCAGAACTATAAGGGAATAAATTTCTGTTGTTTGAACCCACATAGTTTGTTGTAATTTGTGTTAGAGCTATCCCAGGAAACTAATGCAACAAATTATCATTTCAAAGAGATACTCAGGTTGGTTTGTGAATAACAGCTTGAAGGTGAGTAATACTGAAAGCTGGGAGATCTGTCAGGAAGATAGAGCAATCATTCTGAAGAAGAATAATGGTGGCTAGAAATGGATGATAGTGGGGTAAAAACTTCTGGGACTAGCAGCTATCTCTAAAGCCAGGTACACAGTACTGTAATCTCCCCTTATCCACAGTTTTGCTTTCCACATACTATTTTAACTTTCTATCTTTTCCCATAAAACAAAAAGAGCTGTTTCAAGCAATGAAATCAATGATAAAGCCAATACTAGTGGCGATTCCTAACTCCAATTCTAATTCTCCTTCTGACTATCCTGTCTTCAAGGTATTTTGTTTAGATCACAAGCTAAATCGGAACAAAAGAAAATATCTGTTGTTCAAATATTTCATTTGTTGTTTTCAGAAGTTTCAAATGACACTAACATTCCTTCCTTATTTCCTCCTTCAGAGAATTGCATCTTACTTTATTGTTCAGTGGTTACCAAATTTCAATACAAGATAATAAGGTAAATAATTTACGGTTCACATAAATAAATACATTTGCAAAGCACTGAATGAACTTTTAGGCAACACTTATTCTGAGAAAACAAGATCTTTTCTACCATGCCCCAAACCTACATTTTGAAAAGCTATAGTTATGACACAGAAAGTCTGACAAAATAGTATAAAAGACTATTTTGTTTTAAAAGACTTCAACTTTTTTCAAGAGTAAGGATAAATTTTTAAATATCATTTATTCAATCAATAAGCAAGCAGAGGGCAAGGCAGGTGGCTCACATCTGAAATCCTAGCACTTTAAGAGGGGAGAGAGGTAGGATTTCATGACCTCAGGAGTTTGAGACCAGCTTAGGCAACACAGCAAGACCTCACCTCCACAAAACAAATACTTTAAAAACTTAGCTAGGCATGATGACACATAGCTAGCTGTAGTCCTAGCTATTCAGGAGGATGAGGCAGGAGGATCACTTGAGCACAGGAGTTTGAGGTTACAGTGAGCTATGATCATGCCACAGCACTCCAGCATGGGTGACAGAGCAAGACCCTGTTTCTAAAAATAAATAAATAAATAAATAAATTTTTTAAAAAATTTTTAAATAAATATAAGTACAATTATGTGTACTTTATGATGTAGAGTAAATGATGATAGTAAAGGTCAGTATAACAGAGAAAAAGGGGCATTCTAAAATTAAGAGTATATTATGATTTAACCATGAGGCCCTCAAATCCTACCCAATCAACGAACAGAGAAAGATGACATTTTGAGATATCACTATCAGCAAGAGAAAAAAAAAACTTCCTGTTGCTCCCTAATCCCCATATTTGGGAATTGTCTCCCATGAGTTTACAAACCACATAAATTTTTCACATATGTTCTCATTAGAGAACTAACTCTATGGTAGTAGACTCAATATTTTTGAGATATTTATCTCTATTCTTACAATTGTCTCATCCCAAAAAAGATTTTAATTGAGATAAAGAATCATTTCATAATCAAATTATAATAAAAATATACCGTTTGCATCTGTGGGGCACAGGCCCTGCTAACCATACACAGAAGTTCATGGACACCGTAATAACTCAGGCCAGTCATCTTCATAAGCTCCAGTGGGGAAAGACATAAAAAGTCCTAAAGTGACATAAAAAGAATATTTTAAATATATATGTGTAACAAAGATATTGGAATTAAAAGGAAACTTTGAATTGATACTGTCCATATGTAGATAAATGTGTAATTTTTTGTAGATCAAAGATTTATGCATTCTTTATTTTCCCCCTAAATATGCCTTAACTAAAAGATATGACAACATAGTCTTACCTTCTAAATAGCCAGTTTAGTTGGCACATAACAAAGGATACACCAAGTAATATTACATGGCAACAGCAACCAATCCAGGTATATATAAGCACTGCAGCTTGTGCCAAAAAGAGTTTGAACACAAATATATGCCCAGAAAGTATCTGGTTGAAATGGGTTTCTTTCTAAGCTAGGAGTTCACTCTAAGACAGTATTTGATAATTAAGAAAGAATATAAGGATTATGGAATGAAATATTAAATTTCATACTTTTAAGAACATTTCAAAGTACAAACATGGAGATTATTAAATGTATAACAGAGGAACCAAAGATATCTTTAACATACAAAGCAATTCAAAAAAATTGTAGCATGATCTGAAAATCTGTCTTATTATTAAGGATAAAATCCTAAGATAAAACCTTAAATCTCATTTGCCCTCCCAAGAGGGATTTTTTTCACTATTGTGCTTAAAAATGCAATATCTGCTTTATACGCTTCTCAGACTGCATCAATATGAAATTATCCATTTTGAATACCATCTCATTTGAGTCATATTTCTCATGTAACTACAAAATTTATTTTAAGCAGATAAAACTTCTCTAGAACCCCCGAAAAATGACACAGGTATACTTTACCTTATGCCATGACCATTCTCCCCACAAAACGCAAAAATATTGAATTTGGGTAAATGAAATCACAATTGGAAATACACCCCAAGTGACTTGTTATTTAAAATTAGTCTATGGAAAAGCACCATCATTTATATATTTTTATAAACTTAAGTTTTCATATTTTAGGTTTAAGGTTTAATTAAGACATACTTAATTAATATATAAAATTTTTCAGTGAAAAAATTTAAATGAATTTTACCTGACAGGTAACAATCTGATGTCTGCTCAGACGGTCACATAGCTCTTGTGATAAGCCCACTCGTCTTAGTTTCTTGCTACCCATGCCTCCAGCTCCGGCAGAGAACAGAACCTTGGAAAAACATCAGAAAGTAACGTAAGTGATAGTGGATGGGCTTTCCAAAACACTCTACAAAATAAAAAATTGTTCAAGCTTCTCCACATGCAAAATGAAATATATAGTTTTTTAAATATTACTAAGAAAATAAAGGCTATATAATCTTTTTAAATACTTTAATAGGAGAGACAGTTTTTTGTCTAACATGCACACAGAGAAACCAGGCACCTCAGAATATGCATTTAATATAATTCTTTGATACTCACTAAATGAATATAATACCACTTCACATTTATATAGCCTTTTAAGATTTTCAATACATTTATAAATTTTATTCAGATACCTAATTAACCTTCAAGGCATATTTAGAAACAGAACTCCTAAAAAGTCTTTATTTCATTGTAATGTATCAATAAGAGCTAAATTTATTGAGCACCTACTCTCGACCAGGCACTGTTCCAAGCTTTACCTAAATTATCACATTTAATCTTCTCAACAGCCCTACAAGGAAATTAGATTATTGGCTCCTCTTTTACATGTGGGAAAACTAAAACCTACAAAGGTTAGCTAGTCCATTGCCACCAGAAAATGGAAATTGTGGATCCAAAATTTTAACCCAAGCAGTCTGACTCTGAAACCTACCCTCTTAACCATTACATTCTATTGCAAGTCCATAATCATATTTAACCTTTCCTTTTTCCAGGAGTCAGAACCTTCTGAATCAAATGAAATTTTATTATCGTGGGTATTATCTATAAACCAAAATTGTTCTTTATTACACTAGCTGCTTACATTCCCACATGCAATTAAATTTCACTCTTGTTGTACCTTGTTAGGGATAAATGAGGCTCATGAGATATTTGTTTTCAGAGAGCTAAAACAGAATCATTGTGATTCCCTTAATAATGCATGCAAAGGACAGGCTGTGTATCTCACTGAGATGTCAAAGTATCCTCTGGAAAGAGTAGAAGAAGGAACTCTTCATTGTTCCAAAGAATAAAGCAATATAATTATTAAGATAAGAAGTAACAGTTTGGAACAAAAATATATGTATTCTGAGAATGTAGATATTTGTTTATTTCCAGTATCATGGTCCAAATTTCTATTTAAAATATCTGTCACCTAAATTCTCTGAATCAGATTAAAACATTCTCTCTCACACACACATACACACACACACCACACATATACAAAAAATATATCCCCTTCATTTCTCTCAATGGGTATTCGTTAGTATTGATTTCTGTTTCCCCCAACAGAAAACCAAGTGACATCTGCTATATCATTGCCTGTGTCTTTTCAGATCAGGCAGTTCTAGGCAATGACACTATTTAGACTGATAAATTCAATTCCATAAAAAAAAAATTAAAAACTTATAAAAAACACTGTAAATTCCAAACTACAGAGACTTTAACAGTAACCAGTGCTGCTATCTTGGCCTTAATAGGGACACTTCCATCATAAATTGCCTGGACTACTGCATACTACTTCTGGTCATTTTCCACTCTACCAAAATAAAACCTATTCTCTGTTCATTTGTTCTTTAATTTGCTCCTTCCACAAACACTTAAATACACACTGCTGAACTCTAGGGTACAAGAATGGAAGCATATTCCCTCCCCTATGGGTGCTCACAGTCAAGAGATGTATACACAAATAACTATAGCCATGCCATATACTGTAATTGCTATTTATTAATAAATGTGCTGTGGGAGCAGAAAGGAAGAAGCCCCAAATTGGCCTGCAAGTCAGACCAGTGTCACAATCATACCAGAAATAACTTCCTAAAAAGTCACTCTCATCTTTTAACACTTCCTATGGGACTAGCAAACCAGAGGATAAATTCCAAACTTCTTAGGGTTGCATAAGAAACCTTCAAAAATTGGTCCTTCACTTCATTCTCACTCATATATCAGACTCCAAGACTCAGATCCTAGCCTTCCTGGCAAAATTACTTTCCCTCCCAGCGGCTTAGTTTCCTCATCTGTAAAACAAGGATGATTCTAATACCTACTTCATAGTATTGCAGTGACTCGGGTTAAAAGACTTGGGTAGTGCCTGGCACACGATGCTCAAAGTTAGCAATTACCATTATTCATTCAGCAAACATCACTTGCTGCGTCTCACATTACCGGCTCTCCAGCCACATGGCATATGTGTATAAGTAAGTTACACAAGTGCCATCCTGCCTCCCTGAATTCCTTCCACAAAGCCTTCTCCAGGGTCAAGTCTCTTCCTCTCCTATGTTCTCATCACACTTCGTACATATCTGTTTGATAATCTTATCAACGTATTATTATGGCTTACAAGTTTGTTTCTTCCACTAGAGCAAGTAAGTAAATTCCTGCCATGTATGCATGTGTGCGCGCCACCTATGTGGACTGGAGGTGAGGGGACATATTCAACCCTGGAGATTGAACCCTCTCACCCTCATCACCAAGAAAAGAAAAATCCTCATGCCAGATGGTCAACGAAAACTGTAAAGTAACAGTAATAGCTAATATTTAAGGAGCCCTTACTTATTATGTGCCAGACACAGTTTCAAGCGCTTTGGATGTTTGACCTCGTTTTACAGATAAAAATACTGAGGCACTGAATTGAGAAACATGCACAAAGTCTAGCAGCTGACAAATGGTGGGGCCTGCATTCCAACCCAGGGATTGGACTCCAGATTCAACGCTCTACAACACCACCGGAAGTGAGACAGCCCCTCTTCTTCCCCTAATGACAGGCTCCCCAGCCTAGACACCAAACTGCCCAAAGTAGGAAAAGACTGAGGGTGGGCACCAAGAGAGGAAAACGTTACCCAGAGTCCCCTAAAAACCATTTTTTCCAACAAAGAGCATCTTCCAAGCACACCCCCAAAAGAAAGCTTAAAAGCTCCAGGATCCGCGGAGGGGTTGTAGTGAAGATCCCTGCCGGCTGAGGGGGGCGTGCCCAGCACCCACGAGAGACTTTCCGCTCCCCCAATATCGATACCTATGGGCCCAGGGAAGGAATAGGAAATAATGAGAGCACCCCACTTCCCCACAACTTTCCCCCACACGAAACTTTCCAGTACCAGATCTGCAGCATCCAACTTTCAAAGTTTCCCCCACACTTTACCCAGTTCCCCGCGGAAAACGCCGCGGAACAACAACCGAAGCGCTGGTTGGGTCGTCGCCCTGGCTGTTCTGTCCAATCAGAGGCAGATAGAGGCCCAGATTGGCTCCGCTGCTTGCTGGGAACTGTAGTTATATTAACACTCTATGTTATAATTTTATAATTATAATGGAATCCAAATCAGTTTCTCAATATGGAGATTATCAAAATCCAGTGGAGGAACATTACCAAGGGGAGTGTGAAGAAAGGGAAAACTTTGCTTTTTTTTCTTTTCTTTCTCGTATCACTACATTTTAAAATTTTTTAATGGACCAGAACGGCATGTTGGGTTTTCTGAGGAACGGATGACAATCCCCTCCATTATGGAAGAGTTTTTGGAAGAGAGCTTTTTGTTTAATTTGCTTTTCACCACCCTTTGGTGGTAGTTTGAGAAATGCTGAATGAAACTACTCTACTTGAAACACACATATTGAGGAAACCTGAGAGCCCGTAGTTGTCGAACATGAGGGAAAACAAACAGGTTTGGTGTAAAAGTCGCCGCTGTGATGAGGAAACCTAGTACACTCTTACTTTAAGATTCGGTTTCAGATTACATTTGCGAAAAGCCTTTGCTCATTATTTGCTCTCATATTCCTTATGCATGCTTCTATCTTTTAATCTAGCCCACTGTGTCCTAATCACTGGTCAGCACCGCTCACTTGAGGAGAGAAACCGCCATGTTATTCAACTTCTAAAATAGGGCCTAGCAAACTGTTCAATTAACAGTTGTCGGGGAAAGAGCAAATAAATGAATGGAGAGAAGCAGAAGAATGTGGGAATTCAGACCGTAGAGTTCAGGGATTATAAGAGAGCCCAAGCAGATAGAATAATAATGGGGGAGGGCCCAGGTCTCCTAGCTCCTGGTATCCGCGGCGCCTGGCAAAGCACTGGCGCTCAATAAATGTTGATTTCAAATGCTAGGGAAAAAAAGAGAGGAAAAGAAAAAAAACAAGTGGCATAGCTATTCCTGCCACCTGCTCGCCCGACTGAAGTACTGAAGGTGTTGAGCGGAGGGGCTGTCATGATTGAGAGAGAGAGTCCGCTCCCAGGTAGCTTAATTACTCTTCCGGAGCTTTCCCTAGTCTGGCGAGGTGGCGTCACGTGACTCAAACAAATATGGCACTTTATTTTCATCTTCCCACCGTGGAGCCAATAGGAGTGGCGCTCTCCGTCGTCACCACCACCCACCACCACCACTGTCTGGAGTGAGATCTGTCACCTGACTCGGCTCAAACATGGCTGCGCTGGAAGCTCTATTGCTTAGGACGCCGGGAGCAGGTGAGTGTAAAGCGCCCCAGAGAAGGCGGGGGCGCTGTCCACGACCCCTGCAGGGAGCGTCCCTGCGCCCCACCCCCTCACTGCTCTCCAATTCTGACACAGATTCGTCTCCTGATCCTCAGTCCTCTGCTTTAACAGAGGCTCAAACTAGGGAGGTTCCTGCTGAGTTTCTCATCCTTGAGAAGGCGACCACCTGGGGATTTGAAGTAGTACTGGACATAAAGTTCAGAAGGGAATACGGAAGTGGAGTTATGGGTCTGCGCCCCGGGCTAATACGATTTATATTAAATATAGGATCCGCGTAGAGAGATGGGATCTACCCCTTGGAGAAAGTGGCAGTTCTCAGAAAGAGACAGTAACGTGTCAAATTAAACTTAAAACTATAATTAAGAAAGTCGAGCCTTTCCCAGCTGGGCCAGTTGTTGCTGATTTGTCTAGAGTTCTTTCCGTTTCTTCTCACTCTCGTATGTGTGGTTTCTAGGAGTTACTCCACGAATGAGAAAATTGAGAATGTGTTCAGCATAACTCATCTCTTTTTATCTCCCCGCACTTTGTGCTGGGAAAATGAATCATCCATTTGGAAAAGAGGAAGATGCTTCCCAGAAGCAGCTTTTCGGATTTTTCTGTGCGTGCCTCCGGAGGGGAGAATGGGAGCTGGCACAGGCATGTGTACCTCAGCTGCACGAGGCACAAGGGGATATCCCAAAGAGGGTGGAAGACATACTTAAGGCACTGGTGATGTGTCCAGATCTGCTGAGGTAAGGGATCCAGGCAGTCTCAGGGTGGAAGACACATGGTTCAATATTTGGGCTCTGGTCACTATGCCCCGCTCAACTACGCTCTGAAGAATTAGCAGAGGCAGAGTGTATTTCGCATGCTCGGAAAATTTACCTCTATAATATATACTCATTACTTGGTCAATATTGGCTTTAGATTATCATCTGCAACTGGATTTAAGACTGGTCACTAGAGTACACCTGAAACCACCAATTTTGTTTATCATCATTAATGTAGATAGTGGAACTGCATTGAAATGTATTTTCTTTTCCCCTAATAAAGCAGACCTGCTCTCTTCTTTCTTATGAGATTGAAGATATTGTTGTAGCTTTAACAAAGGACTGAAAGTTAATTCACTTAAAACTTTTTATTTTAAAATAATTATAGATGCACACAGAAGTTGCAAAAATAAGAGTCCAGTATACTCTTCTCCCAGCTTCCCCCATTTGTAACATCTCATATAACTGTAGTACAATATCAAAATCAGAAAATTGATGTTGGTACATTACTGTTAACAACATTATATACCTTATTTGGTTTTCACCATTTTTGAATCTGCATTTTTTTATTTATAGTTCTGTGCAATTTTATCCATATATAGATTCATGTAATCCCACCATAATAAGGATGCAGAACTGTTCCATCACCACAAAAGAACTCCCTCACACCTTGGTGCTACTTCATTGTATTTATACTGTGACCCCTGCTTGTCCCTGGCAACAACATTTCTTTTAATGAAGTTCTTCTTGGCAGTGCTATTAACAACTAGTGATATAGGAGTCAAATATGTTGTTTTAGTCTTTTCCTGGCTTTTCCTTATTTTGACTATTATGTTATACTATTTGAGTATTGTATTAGCACATATAGAGTGGAGAAACTTAAGTGATTCTTTCCTTTATTTTTTTCCCTTAAATTTGAGATCTAGCCAGTTATTGTCTAAATTCCTAACTTCAAAGAAAGGCTTATGAATTCTTATAACCCTGTTTTTAGCATATAGTTAAAAATAAATTTTTATGAAGTTCCTTTTTTTCTTTAAGGTGATTTGACTCCATTTCCATGTTCAAGATTATACTTCAGATAGCATTAACTATTATGGTTTTCTCTGTATTGTTATTTTGTTTAAAAATAAGACTAGACAGGGAAGTGGAGGTGGGATTGAGATTATTTTTTATGAAAGCTGCTAGCTCTGTTCTGGTTCTAGTGTTTTATTGAACTGTTGTACACGTTTGAAAATATCTCGTTAAGAAAATGTCTTGCCTGTTCAGGTTTAAAACAGAATAAGCAGTGAAATCTAAATATTGGATCATAAAATAGAAAAGGTCAGTAGAAACTCTTTTTTACAAAGTCTTTCTTTTCATCTTTTTCAGATGTGGGCAGGACATCAACCCTCAAAGATTAGCCTGGGTATGGCTTCTTGTACTGGAAAAATGGTTAGCCCGGGAACAGGTAAGTAGGTTTACATTTAAATTTCTCCCTGAGGCCAGGACTGAGAGGAATTGGAAGTAGTTATGGGGTTTCCCTTCTGTCTGTTACTTCCTTTATTATGAAGTTTGTCCTACTCTTTCTCAGTATTGACAGTGAGAATGGCTTAAATTTTTATTGCTGTCTTCTTACGTAAATTCATTCATTAATTCACTAACATACATTGGCATGTAATACTATTTGAGGTGATGCCATTTTGTTAAATATGATTATGAGTCATGTGCCTGAAGAGAACTTTGTGTTACTCAGTGAAAGTGACAGATAGCAAATAAAATATGAACCCGTAACATTTGGATCTACTCAACATTCAAATAATAGAGAGTAAGCTAAGCTGAAACTTGGTTTTTCTTCCAAAAATCTTATTTTAGGCCGGGCGCGGTGGCTCACACCTGTAATCCTAGCACTCTGGGAGGCTGAGGCGGGCGGATCGCTCAAGGTCAGGAGTTCGAGACCAGCCTGAGCAAGAGTGAGACCCAGTCTCTACTAAAAATAGAAAGAAATTAATTGGACAACTAAAATATATAGAAAAATTTAGCCAGGCATGGTGGCACGTGCCTGTGGTCCCAGCTACTCAGGAGGCTGAGACAGAAGGATTGCTTGAGCCCAGGATTTGGAGGTTGCTGTGAGCTAGGCTGACGCCATGACACTCTAGCTCTGGCAACACAGTGAGATTCTGTCTCAAAAATATATATATATATATTATTTTAACTAGTCCAATACAGTGAAATCCTATAGATTCAAGCCCCATTAATTCACATGAATTGAATTAAAAGTTACCAAATATGAAAACATAGCAAGCAAATTAATAGTGAAAGAAAACTATTAAGGAAGTACTTTTTTAAAAGGAAAATTTCCATTTAAAGCCCTTCTAGAAAGTATGTGTTAATTATCAGAAATTGATAGCCACTAAAGGAATTTCTCTGAGGCAATTTCATATGGAACCTCAGACTTTAAGATTTATGTTAGGAACCTCTGACTCAGAAGAGAAATGACTGGCCCAAGGACACGTGGTAAAGTTAGTTGGCAGAACTGAAACCAAGATCTTTTGACTCCTAGTCCTGTGCTTTTTCCACCTCAACGTTATTTTTTACCCCATGGTGACTTAAAAGTAAAAGACCAGAAATTCTATTTTTTAAGTGTCTATAATTTATATTAATTTTTCTTATTATTTTTTTGTTCCACTAGGTCATCAGAATTAATTTTGTCCTTAGTTCCATTTTGTATGACATTTATCTTTCTTCCCGCAGCTGTCAAAAAGTAACAGAAAATTCTTATCTAAATGTATCTCTTATCCAGGCTTTAGCCAATTGTCTAGCAATGAAAAATGACAAAAAGACTAGCAGGAGGGGGAAGAAAGAGAAGCAAGGCTGAAAAATAAGGAAACCCAGGATAATTAAGAGTTGGCTGTCGCATGCCTGTAGTCCCAGCTACTCAGGAGGCTAAAGCAGAAGGTTCGCTTGTGCCTAGGAGCCTGAGGTTGCTGTGAGCTAGGCTGACACCAGGGCACTCTAGCCCAGGCAACAGAGTGAGACTCTGTCAAAAAAAAAAAAAAGAGTTGGCTATGATTTCAGATTTAAAAGAAAAAACCTGAGCTAAAATAGTATTGATAATACCATAGTTAAAATAATATCTTTGAAGAGAAAAAGAAAACAACTCTTGTTACTAAGGATCTCTCTAGTATAAACATGGAATTTGTCAAACCCAATGAACTTTCCCCTCAGCTTACTTCATGCCTGTTGATTGTTTATTTTCTAGACAGTTACTCAACCATGTCAGGTGGTAGATTTCACTTCTCTGGCTCTTTAGCACAGGCTAAAAGTTGTTCTTGTTTTTCCCAGCTTCACAGATCATTTAGTCTTTAAAGCTCCAGTGACTTACTTATTTAAGAAATTGTGGGAACATTTTAGTTCCTCAGAGAATTTTAAAACTTTAAATAAGGACCAAGACTTCAAATGCACTCTTGGAATAGTTTTACAAGGTCAGTCATTATCCTGGAGGTGCGTTCATTTTCTAGGGATTTGCTGGCTGTCTTTCCTTTTGCAGCCTTTCATCTTCAGCCAAAAGCTTCCTTTTTAACTCTTAGGTGACACAGTGATTCTATTTTGTTCATTCACTTCATTCACTTTTTCCTTTTGCCTCTTTATCTTGTAATGATTTATCTCTACATGTACAAGTATGTGTACAAAGATTTAGATGTTCACTTTTATGCTGCTTCTAATAGAGGGAAACAACTCCCATGTCCACAATACAGGGATGGTTAATAAATGGAAGTATATCTATATGTAAAATATTATGTCACTATTCAAAATCATGTAGTAAATGAATTTTCAGTGATGTGAAAGGATGCTCATGCTCTGCTCTGTGGGAAAAAAGCAGTTTAGAAAAAAAGTACATTTGATATATGTGTGTAAAGATTTGTATAGAAAATGGTCTGAATGCCCTTAGACAGTATTAATGATAGTTCTCGTTTAGTAAGAAGATGTGGTGTGAGATAAACATATACATATGTGTGTATATGTATATATATATTATATATATTTTTTTAGTTTGCTCATTTGTATATCCTAATTTTTCTACATTGAACATAACTTGCTTTTATGGTAAGAAAACCTGTGCTTACAGAAAGACAGATCTCACATGTTCTCACTCATATGTGGGAGCTAAATATTAAAAACAGTTGATCTCATGGAGACAGAGTAACCAGAGTCTGGGAAGGGTAGCAGGTACAGGGGGATAAAAAGGGGATGGTTAGTGGGTGCAAAAATATAGTTAGATAGTTAGACAGAATGAACAATATTTGATAGCACAACAGTGTCTCATATAATCAATAATAAGTTAGGGTATACTTTAAAATAACTAGAAGAGTGAAATTGGAATGTTCCTAACACAAAGAAACAATAAATGTCTGAGGTGATGTATACCCCGGTACCCTGATTTGATTAATTCACATTGTATGCCTGTATCAAAACATCACGTGTACCCTATAAAATATACAATTATTATGTACCCATAATAATTAAAATTTTTTATTCTTTAAAAATTATTTTTTTTTAAAAAAAGAAAAATCTAGAAACATTGAGCAAATTCTTGCCTGTTTTAAGAATGTTAGTTATTTGTAACCCTGCATATGCCTAAAGTGCTTTCACTGGTAAAATAAGTATTAAGCTAATCAGTCTTTGGGATTCTAGAGGAAGTCATAAAGTCTGAACCAGCTTGCTGTCTTAGACATCTATTCTTTCTTCTTAGTCCTCAATAGAAACACTGATCTTCAGCTTTCCAACATGAATTTTCTCTACCAACTTCCAATCATAGACATTATACAGGCATTCACATGGCATTGGTGCTCATATTTGGGAAGGGCATGGCAAGAAGAAATGAGATTTTGAGCCAAGAGTCATTAGCTCATATTTAGTCTCTGATGTGACGAATGGTACATGAATGGAGGTAGCATGATCTTGTGTTCTAAACCCTCCTTTCTCTCAGCGTTCGCGCTCTCTCTCTCAGCACTCTCTCCCTCTTTCTCTCTCTCTCACTCCTGCAGTTGCTTCTTGCTTTCCAATAAATCTCATCCTTGGGTAACTTTAACCAGAGGCCTGATTTACAGATGTCTCTAATTTAATGTAGTATTTGTCAGGATTAGTCCCAGACTCTAATCTTACTTTTATTTGTCTGGAGAAAGGGAGACTCTAATTTGAGTTTTAAGGACCAGATGAAGGGAAGTTATTGTGAAGCAAGCAGGTGCAGGAAGAGTCAGAGGCTTTCTGTTTATACATTAGACCTCTCTGATGGCACGTCTCATTAACAAACATTGGGATCATGTTTTTCTTTTTGTTTGAACTAATTAGAAAATGCTTGCTAACCATTTCAGCTCTTGTAAAGATTCTTTTTGAAAACATATAACTATGTGCCACAGGTTTGTTTGATTTGGAAATTAAATGAGATAAAAAATAAAATACAGCACACAGTACCTGGTATATAATAAGTGTTTACTATACATTAGATCCCTATCCCCTTACTTTGCTTCTCCCACTGATATGCAAAGGATAGTGAATATAAAAAACAAGAAGTTGGACCAAAAGAGGATCATGCGGGCCATACTGTCCCAGGTTTACCCATAACTGGGTGTTTTGGACACAGCAAGGAAGACTGTTGGGAAAAGACCTCCAGTGACAAAAAAAAAAAAGGTCACAAGAAATGAACAAACTTGGGAATTTGAAGCTGATCAGTGTGGGCTTTAAGTATTAGTTTTTAAGAGGGGTGTATGTCCAAGTTTAGCTGTTTTTGTTTATAAAGAGATGTATCTGAAAATATCCAGGAATTTAGTGATTAAAAGTACATTATCTTAGAGAAATTACAGAAATAAGACTAACTGGAGAGAAATATTTACTTATAATTTTTTAATTAAAGTATTTACCTAATCTCTATCATTCCTTCTTATGATTCTTTTAGAAGTTACTCCCAGCTGTTTTCCGGAGAAAGCTTGAGTTTCTTTTATTGTCAGAAGACCTCCCTGGTGACATTCCAGAGAACGTCCTCAAGGTGAGAGAGGGCCCTGGGACCATCTGCCCAGGGTTGCAGTTAACTCAACAAGCTCAGCTTCCAGGCACCCAGCAGAGATAGGTCTCCAAGATGCTGCCTATACTTTGTTCTCAGTCAAGGCAAAGTAGAGGCTCCTCTGAGGAGAGTTTAGAGTTAGGATAAACATATGATTTTAGAATTCTTGAGGTGGGTTGTCCAGAAGTACCAAATATAGCTGCAGATTAAAGATTTTTTTCATGGCAGGCAGAAGGAATATATAACTTAGATTTAAACTAAGGTATTTGAGTATTTTACTAGTAGATGGTAGAGAATATAAATTGAAAAAGGAACTAATATTTGTTGAATATCTTTTCTATAACAAGTGCACTGAATATGTTAGAGTTAATCCTCACAATAACCTTCTGGGGATAGATTCAAACTAATCTTAACTATATGTATATTGCATATATCAGTTACTACTGAAGTGTCTGAGGTATGCTCTGAGGCTCGATACTTATTTTCTTAATGACCCTGCCACCAGTTAACTAAAGATATGTTCACAGTAGGATTTAAGTCACTTGTATTAGGTCATGGACTCATGGTCTTGTGATCCATATCTGAGGCAATTAATGAAGAGACATCCCTGAGCTCCACCTATAGGCATGGTGTTTAAGGGTGGGAAATAACCTACTTCCCCACCCCCTTTCCTTCCTCTACCCTCACCCCACAGAGGATAGGCTATAGAGGTTCTTGCTTTTAAGAGCTTAGGGAGGAAGGACTAATACACACATAATACAATTATGTACTAAACCATATGGTACTAATTTTAAGTACATTGAAGTTGTGTGGGTTGGAGGTATTGGGAAGGGTTTTCTGGAAGGATAAGGAATAGACTATACCTTAAAGCATGGCTAAGATTTAGATCAGGGGCTAAAAGTGATGTGTAATGTTCTTTTTTCTTTTCTTTTCTTTTCTTTTTTTTTTTTTTTTTTTTTGTGAGACATAGTCTTGCTCTGTCACCCTTGATAGAGTATACCGGTATTATCATAACTCACTGCAACCTCAAACTCCTGGGCTCAAGTGATCCTCTTGCCTCAACCATCTGAGTAGCTAGGACTACAAGCACATGACACCATGCCCGGTTAATTTTTTTCTGTTTTTAACAGAGACAGTGTCTTGCTCTTACTCAGGCTGATCTTGAACTCTTGGCCTCAAGCGATTCTCCCCCCTCAGCCTCCCAGAGTGCTAGGATTACAGGCATGAGCTACTACTGTACACGGCCCTGATGTGTAATGTTCTTTTAAAAATTGAATTTAAATGCCTTTAGAGGGCATAATGTCTTACCTAGCTTGTCTATGAGTTTGCAGTCCTTGATTTAGATCACCAGTACACATTTTAGAGGCAGTGGGGTGGTACTAACTTGATCATGGAGACATTGAGCAATTGAGTTAATGTTCCTTAGCCCCAATCTCCTAATTTGTAAAATGGGGATAATGTCTTCCTCTTAAGGTTGTTATAAGGATTGATTTGATTCTTCTGTGTAAAGAGCCTAGAACAGCGTCTGGCATATAGTAACTGCTACAGAAGTGTTCGATACTTCTACTATTTTATATATGTATAGGCTGAAAAAGAGGAAAGCATCAAAGCATACAAACGGTAACATTCTAGACATGCCCATTACGTATCCCTCTCTTCATCCTCTATTTAGGAGCTGTATGAGACCTTAGCACAAGGGGCAGTCAACCCTGTGCCTGACGGAAATCAGAAGAGGGAGAGCTGGACTCTGCGACTCAGCTCTGAAGCTATCTCTGTGCTCTGGGATCTTCTGAGGCAGGCTCCCCAGCCAGCGCAGGCTCTGCTGGAGCTCCTGCTTGGGGAGGATGACGGCACTGGTCTCTGTCACCAGCCTCTGCAGAATGCACTGGTGGACCTGATTCGAAAGGCATTGCAAGCTTTACAGAGCCCTGAGTCCAGGCCCCCTGGGATTCTCAATGCCATCTATGGAGCCTTGCGGACCTTGCGTTGCCCTGCAGAGCCGCTTGGAATTGAGTTACGTCTCCTGTGTGAGGAACTCCTGGAGGCCTGCAGGACTGAGGGGAGTCCCCTGCGGGAGGAGCAGGTGCTAGGCTGTCTGCTGCACAAGGCCGGGCGGGGCCTGGTGTCCCTGTACGGCCATACCTATGCAGAGAAGGTCACAGAAAAGCTACCGAGGGCCCCAACCTCGGGAAAAGGTGTGTTCCCTTTGCTGCTTTTCCTTGTGTTTTGTTAAATCCAATATGCCTAGCCTCTCTGAAGTCCTCTAGACTGGTGCCTTCCATGTTGCTCAGGACATCTCACAGGAGAGACTAAGCAAAAATGGCTAAGATGTTCTATGCTAAAAATATAGATTTTCTAGTGTAAGACAGAAATTATGGGGGGGATAAAGTAATAGCAATAGCAGGAAAGAGCTTTTCAGAAGCGACTGAGAGAAATAAAGACTCTTTAAGATAAACTATGGAAAACCTAGCTTAAGATTACAAACTCTCACATCAGTTGGTTTTTCAAATGGGCTCTATCTTAGAAAAGAAGAGGTCTTGGTTTCCCAGTAACCCTGTCTGGTTTGATGTTCAGTCTCACCGGATCATCTAGATCCCGAGAGGGCAATGCTAGCCCTCTTCTCCAATCCTGACCCAGCCCAGGCTTGGAAAGTGGCCTATTTCTACTGCCTGAGCAACAGCAAGCACTTCCTTGAGCAGATCCTGGTAAGTCAAGCTTAATTATCCTCCATCACAGAAGGACCCAGGGTTTCTCCCCAGGCTTTTTCATTCCTCCTTCTCTCCCACTTATTTATCCAACACAAAGCAGTCTAATTAGTGACGAGTCATTTGGTTCTGTCCATCCCACAGTCCCAGAGGAAAGGAAGCTCTGAGAATCAGTACCATTCATACTTACAGTTGCAGTCATTTTATGTTGGTCTTTTGGCAGAAACTAAAATGCTGGGTTTATGTATTTTCTGGAGGGTATGAGAAAGAAAAAACAGTGATAGCAATAAGTTGCCTAGCTGACAAGAGAATTTAATTACTCTAAACTTTTTCTTCCAGATTGCAACTTAGCTTCAGCTTAATTCCACAGATATTTATTAATCTCATCCTGTGTGCCAAGTACTATGCTAAGAGCTGGGGTTACAAGATAATTTAGTCCCTGCCTTCAAGGAACTTGCAGGCTAGTGTTTTCAAAAACACCTGGCTAATTTTTCCATATTTTGTAGAGACAGGGTTAGCCTGGGCTAACTTCTTTTCTTAATAAGCAGTAAGCTAGAACACATTCTTTCTAGTTCACACAGCTACCTATAGCAGCCTTTTTTGGCTTACAGGTAACAGCACTAACACTGTTGAAAGAGGAAGATTTCCCAAGTCTCGGCTGCCTGCTAGATAGAGAATTCAAGCCTCTTAGTCACCTGCTTGTGCTCTTGGGCTGGACACACTGCCAGAGCCTAGAGTCAGCCAAGAGGCTACTCCAGACACTGCACAGGACCCAGGTAATCTCACTCTGCACCCCACGCTACTCTGGAAGTGACTGCCATGAGGCTTTGGGCTTATGCAGAATTCAGGGTCCTGAAGTCAGTTACAATCTCTGACCCCAGGTGCCTGAATTAGCATTTCTTTCTTCTCCCATATCAACATAGGACCAAGGCTGTGATGAGCTCCTCAGGGATGCTTGCGATGGGTTGTGGGCTCACCTGGAGGTCCTGGAGTGGTGTGTTCAGCAGAGCAGGTATGGCCTTGTGCAGTCAGCCCCCTTCCCATCACTGGGCACACTTGACCCTGTGCTCCATGTCTGTGGCCATTTCAAGACATCTTCCATGTAAATGTTTTGGGTTGAAATGTTAACCTGCCACTAATAACTGTTCCAACTATTAAAAAGGAAGGAAACATAAGTAATGATTATCTTCACCATGGCCATCAGGTCATTACCAAAGGGTACTTTTAGGATGACAATAATAAAGAGAACAATAGCTCTCATTTCCTGAGCACTTACTATATGCCAGGCACTGCTCTAACCTCTTTACGTGGATGATTTCACTTAAACTTAACAGTAATCCTGTGAGATAGATAACAATATTATCCTCATTTTGAAGGTGGGTCAACTGAAGTCCGGAGGTGGTAAATAACCTACCCAAAGTCACACACAACTAGTAAATGTCATCCACATTCTTAGTTATATGTTATCCTGGATCACATTTTATTCAACAAATGCTTATTGAACCGTGTGAGTGCGAGGCCCTGCATTTCCCTGATAACTTAGCCTAGATCTGGATTTCTATCTTGTTCCTCACCCACCTCACCAGCTCTTCCTGAAGTAGAGTGGGCAGAGGAGGAAGTAGTGAGGAGCCCTTACTGCAAGTACAGCCAGGGAAGCTTGTGTCAGTCTGAAGCTAGAAAGAGTGTAGAAGTTAAGAAATTTAATCTACAGGCCCTTTCTAGACCCTCCTGAGCAGAAAGGCCCTTTGTAGGTCCTCTCTAGACTAGTACAGCTGATTAGATGGATGTTCATCCCTGAGGGTAAATAAATGTTATTCTCTATCCCAGAATAGCTAAAATTTAGAGTTTGGGGAAGTGAAACCTATGGTGTTGTAGGCAGGAGAGGAAGAACAAGAGGGAATGGAGATTGGTCTTTCTTCAGGGCAAGAATACAAACTGCCTCCCTTTCATCTTCTCAACTTTCCCTTTCAGCAACCCCATACCAAAGAGAGATCTCTTATGTCATTTACATGGTGGAGACAGCCACTCAGTACTCTACACTCTCCATCACCTTACAAACCTTCCAGCCCTCAGGGAGGAAGATGTTCTCAAGCTCTTACAGAAGGTGCCAGCCAAGGACCTCCAGCAAGAACATGGTGAGTTGGTAATGGAATAACTTGACCATCATTCCCTTTAGGACAATCTTGCACATATTTATTCCAGCATAAGATTTGTCTAGAGGTTATTTCTGAGATTTATCAAGAGGGTGGTCCAGCAGGTGTCCTCTAAATTAGCACCGTTTGTCCTAATGAGATTATGGGATATAGTGAGGGGCATTCCTCCCCTTTTCTGGTGAGCTGTAGGAAATCCCAAGAGCACAGTCCTTATAGAACCATCTCAGGAACCACTAGTATACCCTCATTCCAATGAAACAAAATTGGGAACTGCCCTCTGAATACACAGCATTGTCACTGTCAGTTTGGTTTTTTTTGTTTTTTTTTTTGAGACAGAGTCTCACTCTGTTGCCCAGGCTAGAGTGCCATGGCGTTAGCCTAGCTCACAGCAACCTCAAACTCCTAGGCTCAGGCAATCCTTCTGCCTCAGCCTCCCGAGTAGCTGGGACTACAGGCCCCAAGCCCGGCTAATTTTTTCTATATATTTTTAGTTGACCAATTAATTTCTTTCTATCTTTGGTAGAGATGGGGTCTCGCTCTTGCTCAGGCTGGTTCTGAACTCCTGACCTTGAGCGATCCACCCGTCTTGGCCTCCCAGAGTGCTAGGATTACAGGTGTGAGCCACTGCACCCGACCTGTCACTGTCAGTTTTTACAAATTCTTGACCAGTCACTTCATGTTTCCTAAGTTTTCTAACAACATATTTTGTGCCTTCCTTCCCTCCTGTATCTGCTTCATATGCCATGGAACAGATCAAGAGATTTAGAAGGAAGATTTGCTTGAAACAATAACAAAGCCTTGTTTTTATCCTTAGATTTTTGCTTAAATTCAAGATTGCATTAGGAAGCTCTTTCTTTTTGTTTTTAATCTCGTTTTTACTTGAAAAATAATAATTGTGTATATTTATTGTATACAATGTGATATTTTGATACATGTATACATTATGGAAGAAGCTTTTTCTTTTTGCTCTCAAAAATCATATCATTGTCTATTCACAACCTGCCACACAGGCCAGGGACACTTGCCTTTGAGAGACACAAACTTTCTCATATGGCAGTATAGATTTCCCAGCCTAGATGTGGCTTTGGTTGATTTTTCAAAAGGACCTATTATTAATACTAATTGGAAAACCAGTGTTTATTATTCCATATTTTTTCCTGGAAAGATAGGCAGCTTGTTTAGCAGGTTTTCTAAAGGAACTAGAATTCTGGCTTCTACATACAAGTATAAAAGTCTTTCAGGGAAGTACAGTATTTTAAATCTATTAATAATCCCAGCAACCCAATGGGACACACTGGGAACTTGAACTAGGAAAAGGCAAAAGAGGGGCAATAATAGGGCCAGGACTAGGGTGAGGCAAGAGAGGCATTTAAGGAGGCACTCACTCTCGGGTGCTTGCAAGTCCTGGCCCTGGGCAATAATGCCACATAGCAGTCATGAGCTATGTAGAAGGCAGTTCAGTGGGGAAAAGGAAATGGATGGGACTGAAAGTTGATACTGACTAGAGGAAAATGCCTGGAAGGGACACAGATCAGACTGACAGAAAGAAGAGAAGGTAAAAACCTGCAAGCACAGGCCTGGCATGTGGTTCATGCTTGTAATCCTAGCACTCTAGGAGGCCGAGGCTGGAGGATCACTTGAGGTTAGGAGTTCGAGACCAGCCTGAGCAACTATGAGACCCTGACTCTATAAAAAATAGAAAAATTAGCCAGGCGTGGTGCACACCTGTAGTCCCAGCTACTCGGGAGGCTGAGGCAGAGGCAGGAGGATCACTTGAGCCCGGGAGTCTGAGGTTGCAGTGACCTGTGATCATGTCACTGTACTCTATCCAGGGCAACAGACCAAGACTCTGTCTAAAAAAAAAAAAAAAAGAACCTATAAGCATGGCATCTCTTTGCTTCAGACATACTTGCAGCCCATGCCTGAAAGAATTAGCTCTCAATTTCTTCCTGTTTGTTTCTACAATTCAGATTCAGTTGATGTCCCAGTCCCTGAGCACCTTAGCCAGTGTCAGAACCTGACCCTCTACCAGGGCTTCTGTGCCATGAAGTATGCCATCTATGCCCTCTGCGTGAACTCACACCAGCACTCCCAGTGCCGTGACTGCAAACACAGCCCTTCTGAGGACCTGGCCTCAACTGCGGAGCGAGCGGATGACTCTCTCTCCTCCCCAGGTACAGTGATCCCCCCAGCCCTGGCATAAGCTGGTAACAACTTATCACAGTGAGTGCTTTTTGTGGTTACCCTCTTCCATCAAGACTGGGAAGGGGAGTGGCCTTAATTTTATGGTGCCCAGGAATAATTTCATTCATTTATCAGATCAAAGGAGCATGGAGAAAGCAAGTGACTGTCTAAATTTTAATAGAGTCTGATCATCTAGTGCAGTGTTTTCTAAACCCTTTTTTCTTTATCTACAATCCACATGCCACTCCAGTTTGCACCTAGCATATAATTTGTGTGTCTATGTATGCATATGTGTGTATGTGCATATATATTGCTGTGGCCCCACTTGGGAAGGAGAAGTGAACACAGAAGACAAACGACAAACGACAGACACATAAAGACGGTACAAGACTGCAGCCCCTCTCGCCTGCAGCATCTTTATTTTTAACACTGTTCTTTTGGCATCTGTCCCAGTCTACCCCAGCTTTTTCTACCACTATTTTCTGTTCCCAGAATGTTTTCGTCTCAGCATGGACTGGTTCTCACCGCTCTGCCTCAGGGAGTTGACGTTTGCATCTCCTCCTTTGCCCTTTCCCGTTTGCTGGTCAAGGCGCCCTGGCTTGTTTGCAGGTCACAA
>CAUYRT010029736.1:0-21420 GCA_963574885.1 Lepilemur ruficaudatus
CATAGAATGTCCTATGCTATTTTGGGTAGATGCCTAATAATGCTATTGCTAGATCAAATGGTAATTCTATTTTTAGTTCTTTGAGGAATCTCCAAATGTTTATGGCAGCACAATTCAATATTGCTAGGTCGTGGAAACAACACAAGTGCCCGTCAATTCATGAGTGGATTATTAAAATCTGGTATATGCTTACAATGAAATATTACTCAATTTTAAGAAATGACAGTGAGCTAGCACCACTTATATTATCCTGGATTAAGCTTAAGACCATTATTCGAAGTGAGGTGACACAAGACTGGAAGAATGGGCCCCACAGGTACAGCAGCAAATGGAAACCAGCAGAGGATAGAGTCCCATAGGAGACTATGCAGTGGAAGAAGGTGTTCCTTACTGTATTTGGGAAAAATCACATTACCATATTAGCATATGCCATGTTTATTATAACACAAGAATAATTACAGCTAATACTTATTGAGCACTGACTATTTTCCAGGCACTTTTCCAAGAGCTTTACTCGTATTAACTCACGACATCTCCATGATATGGGAACTGCGACTGTCTGCATCTCACAAACAAGGAGCCCATGGTACAGAGAGTTGGAACAACTTGCCAAGGTCACAAGTCTAACCATAACCAATTTAGAAACTGAAGTTCAGCGAGGGGAAAGGCATTGGTAGAGGAGGCACAGCCAGAGATTGGGAGGCTCTGTGAAGTGTTCCTTGAACTGTACACAGGAGGCCACTGCCAATGGTGACATAGGGAAGGAGAGAAGGTGACAGTCATAGCAGCAGGTCCGCTGTAGGACACATGGGTGATCCCTCAGCAGTATGCACTCTCCCAGTGTGAAATTCCATCTCCAAAACTGGAATGACCAGAAGAAGCCTGGAAGGCCGTTGAGTACTGGGGCTGTGTGAAGTTCTATGGAAAAGGTTTAACGTTGTTTAAAGGCGATGGGACACAGTGAGAGGCAGAAATAAAAGCAGGCGACAAGAATGGCGTGGGGACGAGGCAGAGCAGCCTCTGGGCTCTAAGTAGCTCTGGGTGCATTAGAAGAAGACAGCCTGTCTGGGTGGATGCAGTCCTTGCAGAAGCTTCCAGGCCTCCTCTGCCCCATCAGGGGCTCTGCGGGCACCCACTGCACGGCTGTATCCCACAGCTCTGCTGCAGGGCTGAGCTACCGCAGTCCTGCCTGGTTTTTGTTGCTGACAGTGTTTCTTTGTTTTTAATAATCTTTTTATCTCAGAAGAGTTTTAGATTCACAGCAAAGTCCCAAGAGTTCCCATATACCAGACATCCAGTGTCTCCTATCATCAACATCCTACATTACTAGGGGACATTTGTCACAACAGCTCCACACATTATCTGGATTTCATGACGTTTGTTTTCAATTTGCTCTTTTTCTTCTGATTATAAAAACTTTTCATGCTCAATGGGGAAACTTCAGAAATTCAAGAAAAGGTATAAGAATGAAAACAAAAATCACTCATGATCCTACACCCTGGTATAATTGCTGGTTATGTTTTAGTGTTTTCTTCTAATCTTTTTTCTTCTATACTTGAAGACACATTTATAATATATTTGGGAAGATATACACAATTATGACATGGCAGTATTTTTATGGCATATAATAGTATTCTAAATGGCTGTACAATAGCTGGTCCTTTTAATATATTATAACTTATATTATCTTTATTTTTAGATATTTTATACTATTTTAAAAACCACTATGATATATGCCTTTGTATTTTTGCCTATTTTCTTGTAATGATGTGTTAGAATTGAATTTACGGTGAAAAGTATGAAAACCTTTAAAGCTCTTGCCATATTATTATATTCCCACCAAAAGAATTAAGTATTTCCATTTATTTACTCTTGATTAATATGCTAATTTGATGGGCATAAAATGATGTTTCATTCTTGCTTTAATTTACTTGTCTTTCAATCTGATATGCTTAATAGTTTTCAGAACATGCATTCTTTTTTATAAATTATCTCTGTTCAATCTATTTTTCTCTGAGATGTTTTTCCTTATTAATTTACATAAATTATTTATACATTGACTAATAGCCCTTTCTCTGAATATATACATTCATATATCTATGAAAGAATTTAATAGTGCAATGTCTTGTTTTATTTGTTTCTATATGTCCAGAACCTAGCATTATTCTTGGCATGTAGTTAGCTTTTAATTTGTCTTTGAGAGGCAGTATGGTATAGAGGTTACGAGGACAGACTCTAGAACCAGACTGCTCAGATTTGAAGCTCAGCTTCACCACTTACTAGCTGTGAGAGTTATCTGGCTTCTCTGTGTCTCATTTTGTGTCTGCAAAATGGAGATAACAGTGTATCTAGCTCTGGTGTGTTGTGAAGATTAAATGCATTATTGTATTTGGCCAGTCTCTTCCCTCTTTGTATCAGTTAGTTTCTGCTGTATAATAAATCGCCCCAAACTTGGAGGTGTAAAACAACAATTATTTATGTAGTGCTGTAGGTTGGCAATCTGCAATTGGGCTTAGCTGGGCAGTTCTCTTGCTTGGCAGCAGAATCAAGCCAGCTGAATCGGCTGGATGTGTTTTGCAGCTGTGCCCAGCTGCTCTGCTGGTTGGCGGCTGGCTGGTCAAAGGGAGCCTTCGTTTGGATGGTTCATTTCTGTTCTATGTGGTCTCTCATCATCCTCCGGCAAGCCTTGTGCTTATTCACATGATGGCACCAGCACGTGCTTGATTCCTGCTTGCCACTGCCCTGCCAGCCAAAGCCAGTCCGGGCTCAGGGTGGGAGGCATGAGCAGAGGAGGTGCATCCAGTTAGATGGGACAACACAGAGGCGTGGGCAAGTTGGCTGTGGCTACGATCAGCCCTCCACCCTCTGCTAAGCTCCAAACTTTTATTGACAAGTCTAACCTCACATTTGTCAGAGGTTTCAAGGGTCTAGATAGAGGAAGTGACATTGTGATTCTCTTTCTGCATAGACAGGTAGTATGGCATAAGATTAGAAGAGCAGGATCTACACCTATACTGCTTGGCTTCAAATCTTGGTCCTGCCACATATTAGCTGTATAACCTTATCTATCAGATCAACTAACTCCTGAGGTGGGGTTAGTTTCACCATCTATAAAACAAAGGAAACAATTCATTGAATTGCTGGGAGAATACATGAGATCACTCATGTAAATAATCTAACGTTGACCTGGCCACAGCACAGTGAGCAGATACGCCCTGACAAGCAGCAGGTGCCAGATCCTATGGGACCTCGTAGGTCGAAGGCTTTTGAGGCAATCAGACTCTTTTAAGTCCAGGCTCTATTCCCGATGTGCTGTGTGACCTCAGGCACGTAACTGAACCTCCCTTCTCCTCAGTGTCCTCTTTATAAGGGGCTGGTGGCACATGGCAGCATCCAGAGGCCTTGCAGCTGTACAGCCAGCAGGGCGGTGCCAGCCGTGCACTTTACAACTCCACTGGCGCCACTCACAGTAGTACAGGGGGAATGATGCCCCTGCAGTGTGTGACACAGAAGCCTGGTTGCCTGGCCCCAGTACTTTCCAGCTCTGCTTCTGTGAGACCCTACTTCTCCCTCCTTCTACACCTGCAAAGGAGAAAGCCTGGGTTGATATCACTCTGGAAATGAATTCTGGACCTGAGACACACCAGGACCACAGCCCATGCAGAGACACCAAGAAGGGCTGTGAGGGAGGAGACATCCACTACGCATGCCTGGGATACTCCTCCAGGACATTCACATACTCATCTGGCACAGCCTTTGGGACAGGCTGACAAGATGATGAATGTCAGACCAGGAAGAAATGGGTTCAAAAGCCGAAGGCTAATTGGCTTGTCATAAACTCTGGAGGCATGCCTCCCACAGCTGCCACCACCCTGTGTTGGAGATAAGCCTGGGAAACAGGAAAAGCCACTCAGATTAGAGTCAGAGCCACACTGGGAGGTGACAATAGCCACAGCCTGTTGAGTGCCAACTGTGTGCTCTGTGCTGCTCTAAGAGCTTCACACGTAGTGATTCATGCATTGCTCACAAAAGCACCACTGGATAGACATAACCACTACCCTCATTTTCAGAAAGATATGTCAGTGAAGAACATGCTCCCAGGCAGATATCAGAAAACTGGACTAGTAGGGGCTGAAATTAAACAAATAGAGGTTTCATGCTTGTGCATGGGAGAGGTCTAGAGCTGGGGCACCCCTAGGGATGGTTCAGCTGTTTGACCCTGACATCACAAATCAAAGTTCCTTTGAGTTGTTCCCTCTGCCATTGTTACATATTGCCACACTGCCTCGTGCTTGTTGCCTCATGGTTGCAAGATGGGTGCTGTCATTCCAGCAATCACATCATCACTGTGGCATTCCTAGCTACAAGGAATTTGGAAGAATTTTATCCTTAGGGTGGGGAATTCACACAGAGGCCACTTCCCAAAAAAACACAGACCCATAACGAGAGAAACATAACCTCACGTTAGCTTTTCCTTTTGTTTGTCTCACCCTCTCTGTTCTTTCACTCCTGCTTCCTGGAGCTACATTCAAAATAAACTACCTGGACCCAAGACCTTCTCTCAAGCACTGTGAATAGAGACCCCAAACTGTCATAGGACGCAGAGGGCATGGGACTGAGGGATGGGGATGAGTTGGGTTCAGAATTCTAGAAGGAGGAAGAGGAGGAAGGAAGAAACAGATGTCTCGAGAACTTGTGCTGTGTCAAGATCAATTACGCGTGTCAGCTCATTTAATTCTCAAATGGCTTATAGGCTGAATTTAATATTCCCATTTTACAGGGAATAAACTGAGGCTTGGAAAGCTTGAACATCTTACTAAGGTTACTCAGAGAACTAATGACTCTGACAGATTCACCCTGAGCTCTGCCTGCCTCCACGCCCCACGTCCCTTCCTCCACACCAAGCCACATCGGGTCATTCTGCTCACACCTCTAATTAACCCTCACCCCTTCACCCCTTCTGCCTTGTAAGGATATGGTTTTCTTCCTCATGAGCATTGTGGGGTTGTAGAAGGCAGGAATGGGCATTTGTGTATCTCTCTACCTTCCCAGCCTGAGTGCAGTAATGATATTCAGATAGTTTAGAGTGAGCATCACTAAGTAATCTTTGACTTTTCCCACTTCTAAGGATGAGGATGGGTTACTTACCAAATATTTGTATAACTTGCTTGATTTCTGCTGACTTTTAAAAATGTGTCCCCTAAAGACACATGTAACACTTCCCTTTGTTTACTGTTCTGCCTCTTCGTGCAAATGCAAGGTAGGGCCAGCGAGGCGTACCCAGGAGCAGGTGCCTGCTCCCTCTGGTTCCCGTGCCACTCACTAGCTACAGAGCTTTGGGTAAATCACCAAACCTCTCCATCTGCTTCAATTTCCTCCTTTATAAAATTGGAAAAACCTACGTCCCTACTTCAGAGAACTATTGTAAGGATTCTGTCGGGTCATGGAAGGAAAGTTCTTAACAAGCACCTTCTGTGGGAGACACACACACTTGATGGCGGTTGTGGCTGTGATTATTATTGTCACTATCATTTGTCTCTCTCAGCCTCAGAGCACTCCATGGGGGAGACAGAACCTGGTGGCTAATTCACAGTCCAGACCACACTGTATCCTCAGACCCAGAGTAGTTTTCAAGAAAAATGTTTTTTTTTTTTTTTTTCCTGAGATTCTGGATCGGTTTCCATAAAGATTCTCCTTGAAACTTCCCCAATTCCTTGCTAAACATTCTATTCCACTGCTGAAGAAAAAAAACAAAAAATAAAAAATGCCTTGAAAGTAGAGACGTCACCCAACAGTCACAAGGAATAGACCCCCTTCAGCCCCTCTGTGCTCCTTTATACTAGAAAGCACCATGGTACTCACAGAATAACCCCAGAAATCCTGAAATCTCAGGGGATTCAAAGAGTGGCATTCAACAACCGACAGTAATTAGACATTAATTATGACTTTTTTCTTGCATCTCTTAAGTAGCACTAAAGTGGATCTAATTGATGAGGAAGACTAACACTCTTCAATTCTGCCTTCAAAACTATTGAGATTCAAAAATAACAACTAATCACTCCTGTATTCCCCTTCAAGTTTAGGATCAACTGAGAAATACATACAGAAGTCAGAAAGGTGGGGATTAGAAGATGATAATGCTGCTAAAAGTGGACTCGAGGACACAGCGTGGGTCTGTGGGCACAGTCAGGTGCTCCAAGGTCTTCTGTCTCCCCAAGGACTTGGGAAAGTCTGCAAAGCAAATACCTGAAAGATGGAGAGAGAATCACTAATTCATGTCTGTTAAGAGGCAATGACAATACAGAAAGAGAGAGGGAAAGAGAGAGAGAAAGAGACACAGAGAGAGAACCCAGCACACTAAACTTTAGTCTTTATCCAGCCTGGACTACAGGATAAAAGTCCAGCAACTTTGAGCCACTCTCCCAGGAGATGTATCCTCCTACCACTCCTCCCTGGCAGCCAGGAAGGAAAGGGGCCTGGGGGGAGCAGAGAGGACCGATGGCTGTGGAATGAGGGCCTTCCCTAGGTGAAGTCCCACTGTGAAGTCATAAGGACGGGAAGTAGGGTGTATGTAAGGACGTGTCCAATGCTCTGAGTGTAATGGCCTGTTCCAATCCATGGCCTGCTGCCCTGGCATGAGAAGAGCCCGGTTCAGGAACCTGTCATTCCTGGCAACCCTTCCCGCTCACCCCTGTGCCACACGCCCACACCTTCCCATTTCAGTTCCTGCCCTTGTCATTCCACAGCCATCCTCACAATTCAGGAGCACAGAAACAGGCAGGTAGTAGAAGCCATGCCGACAGCGCCAAAGGAGAGACACCAACAGAGACAGCGTCCCCTCCAGCCAGGGGTGTGTGAGTGTGTGAGTGTGTGAGTGTGTGTGTGTGTGTGTGTGTGAGCACACATTATGGTGAAGAGCAGCTGAGGACCTGCACACTGATGACCTTGCCTCCACTCCTCAAGGAGCAGCATCTCCATCCAGCAACACTGCCCAATGGAACCTTCCGTGGTGATGGGACTGTTTTGTATCCGCACTGTCCAGTACAGCAGCCACTAGCCACATGTGGCTATCAAGCCCTTGAAATGTAACTAGTGCAACTGGGGAACTGAATTTTTAATTTCATTTAATCACAGTAACTTTAAATGGCCACAGGTGTCAGTGGCCACCATGTTGGGCAGCATAGTCCTACAGGGTCACGCACTTTAAAGAGATTAACATAAACTTTTTTCACCCGTTTTTCTTCCAGACTCTCAAAATCTCTCACAGCCCTGAAGCTGCCATCAGAGAGCTCTGACACAGTGAAAGGAAGGGTGGGCCGGGAGCCGCAGGGCGTGGGCTGAAGCTGTGGCCCGCTCACGCTGTCTTTATGAGTTTAAACAAATGGCTTCATCTTGGTTTCTTCATCTGTAGTAATAGACTGTACAGTTTTGAAGATTAAATAAGACAATGCCAATGAAATTTTCTTGTAGCATTGAATGTTCCATTCCATTTTTCTAGTTTATTATGGGGATTATGTAGCAAATCTGTCCTCATTTTCAGCAGCAGTATCTTTAGATGTGCTCTGAGGGCTTTCTGCATCATATTGTCATGGAGTAGGATAGGAATGAGAACCAAGCAACCCTCTATTTAACATTAATTTACCATCCATTTGGAGATGAATTGTTCTACAATGTCATTGCTAAGTGTACTCTTATTCATCCCATATTTTATAATCACATCGTAAAAATATCAAGAGAGATTTCATCAGATATCTAGATGATGCTGAGATATACTTTATAGCCTTATCCAGTAGAGTGTTTCAAAGGCACCTGTATTTGTTTTCAATTGCTGTGTAACAAATTAGTACTTACAAGTGTAAGACAACATTTATCATCTCATCATTTCTGTGGGTCATGAATCCAGGAGTGGCTTAGCTGGATGGTTCTGGTTCAACATATCTCTGAAGGTGGTCCTCAATCAGTCACCTAGAGCTCCAGTCATCAGTCACCTCAAGGTTCAGCTGGGGATGACCTGATTCCAAACTCATGTGGCTGTTGATGGGCCGCCAATCCACCACTATACCCCATATATGTCACCTCTTATATGGCTTTCAAAATTTTCCACTTCTTTCCAGCTCTACCAGGATTATGACTGAGAAGCAGCCATCACGTCTCACCTAGAATCAAGGTATACCCTCTTAATCCATCCACGCATGTCACTGTGCCTCCGCTATAACTGACTTTCCATAATGCAGCCAGAGAGGACTTTTTGAAATGCAAATAATATCATGTCCATACTAACACCTCTTTCTTGGTATTCAAAGAGATTTTAGAATGATGACCAAAATGCTCAATTACATCTAGAAGGTCCACTATGTTATCTGATCTTCTCTAGCCTCACTTGCACCCTGTCATGCCTTGCCACCCCCACTGTGCTGGTTGTCCTTACGGTCCTTGAATGAGGCTTTTCCCTTTGGGTTCCCTCTGCCTGGAACACTGGGTACCCTTCTTTCCCCTTACTTTGTTAACTTCTTATCTTTCAATTCTCAGCTCAGTCTTTATTGCCTTAAAATAGATTTGATCAACCACAGCACTACTGACATTTTGGGCCAGGTAGTTCTCTGTCGTGATATGCTGTCCTGTGCATTGCAGGATATTCAGAAGCATCCCTGGCCTCTTCCCACTCGATGCCAGTAGCATCACCCTCTCTCTAATTACAACAACCAAAAATATCTCCAGACATTTCCAAGTGTCCTCTGGGGGAGCAAAATCACCCCAGCTGAGAACCATTGCCTTAGAGAGACCCAGCTGCCTAGGTCAAACTCCCTTGTATGCAACCCTCTGGCAGCTCTCCTCCTAAGCGCCTGCCATAGCTGTAATTGTATGTGTATCCTACATCTTATCTCTATTCCTCACCAAAGCAAGGCTCCCAAAGGGCAGGGACATCTCTGTTTAGCCAATGTCATATACTTGGTGTCCCACAGTCACTGGCACATAGAAAGTTTTTCAAATGAGAACATATGTATGTTACCTTACTCGTCTGCATCCATACTAGCTGAGAGAGAGAGAGAGAGAGAGAGAGAGAGAGAGAGAGAGAGAGAGAGAGAGAGAAGGGAGGGGAGGGAGGGAGGGAGGATGGAAGGAAGGAAGGAAGGAAGGAAGGAAGGAAGGAAGGAAGGAAGGAAGAAAGGAAGGGAGGGAGAGAGGAAGAAAGCAAACCTGCCTCACTGGCTTCAGGCATGTCTCAACCCAGATCTCAAGTACTGTTTCTTAGACTTGGTCTCACATTCCCCACATTACTTCTGTCTTCTGTGTTTGCTCCATTCTCAGACCTCATGGTGGCAAGATGGCTGCCCACAACTCTAAGTCTACTCTCCATAGTTCCAGCAAACTCTCCAATAATGAATCCTATTTTCTCTGATTGGCTGAGTCAGTTCATGTAGCCATCGTCAAAGTGTCACTTGTAGCCAGGAAGATGCGATGCTTTGATTGGCCAGGCCAGAGGAGTAATCAGTCCCATCCACAAAACATGTTCTGAGAGTGGGCAGAAGAGGTTTCAGGAGAGAACCACTAATGAGCTATTGCCAAAAAGAGGGAATGGATGCTAGAAAGGCAAACACCACAATGTGTGGCCATGGCTGGCATGTGGCAGGAGGTCAGTGACAGTCACAATTGAACCCATGTGGCTGCTTACAAGCCATCTCCTTGACTGGAAATTCACAATGTGAGTAATCACCCTAGTAGCAAATGTGCACCTGCATGACATAAAAGATGATGAAGAAATGAATGAGTGAATGCACTGTGGCACTTCTCCCAGCTTGCTATGATGGAAAGAGTATGCCACAAATGACAAGAAGCTCTCTCACTTTCCAAGGAGACCACAGTCACAATGACCCACACTTCTGGGCTAGCCAAGTTGACAGGAGATGGCAAGAAAGAAAATAGTTTCTAGTGCAAAGCATGCCACCAAAAAAATAAGTTCACTAAAGGCTCACTGAATATGACTGAAAGATGCCCAAGTCTCCATTCCCAGGGAGAGAACTGAGGTTGTAAGTATGGGTAAGAATGCAATTCACATAGTGTTTACTGAGCACATACTAATTTTCAGGTCCTCTCCCTAATCCTGAACGATGCCTTAGAAAATGCAGAGTCAGCCATTCTGGGATCCTGGGTCTTCAGAGACTGGTCTGGGCCCCAGGGCTCAGAAAGGACAACTTCTTCACCAGCCTAACAGAGGGAACAATGGAGAGAAGCTGGTTTACTAAACAGGCAGATGTCTGCAGGGCCAGTGGGGAGAGGAGTGGGTAGTGCCTCTGTCCTCTCAGCACCAAATAACATGTCTTCTACTGCCGGTTGGTCTTACCACCTGCTTCATTCTTTTAAAAGTTCAAATGTTCTTCCTCTCAAGGCCACCCTCTGAATCACACTTTGCTTGCACTATACCTGATTCTTACTACAATACTGTGAACACAGGAGTATTACCTTTGTTATTCCAAAAGGGGAAACTGAGGCTCAGAAAGGTGAGTGACTGCCCCAGATTATACAACTGACACACAGGATCAAGATTTGATTCCAGTTGTGTCTGGATACAGAGTTTGTTCTCTTCTCACGACAGCCTCCTAAGGACTCAGGAGGACACCTGTCACCTGCAGCAATCAGGCCAACTCATCCCCCCACCTCCCCATCACTTTGCCAGTTCAGAGAGGCTCCGGGTTCAAATCTCAGTTCTGCCATTTGTGTGATGCTGGGCGAGTCAGATAGCTGCTCCGAAATTCAGTTTTCTCATCTGCCTAATGGAAGTAGAAGCAACATCTATATTGTATATTTACTCTCTTCTCCCACTGCCTCAACAGAAGAAGTATATTTCCCCATCGCACTGATGCTAGCCTATAAGACTTGTGACTTGTATTGGCCGATGAAGTGAGACACACACCAAGTCAAAAGAGAAGCGCTAAATGTGTATGGCTGGTTTAGCTTGGCCTCTTGTGCTCCCACCAGGCACTATTAAAAGATCATGCTCAAGAAGGCACAGCTCCCTCTGTCTGAAATCTGGGGCAAGAGACAGGTGTCATACCCCTGAACCTCAACCACAGCCTAGAGCAGAGACCCAAGGCCCTCCCCTAGAGCTGTGGGTGAGGGATACATGTCTGCTGTTGTAAACCGATGATTTTCAACATGTAGTCCATGAGCCAGCAGCATCAACATCACTTGGAAATTTGTTAGAAATTCAAAGTTCCCAGTCCCCAGCCAAGCCTAGTGAATCAGAAACCCAGCAGGTGGGACCCAGTGATTGTGTTTTAGCAAGCCCCCTAGGTGATTCTGATTCAGGCTCAAGTTTGAAATCCAGGCTTGTAAATCACTGACATTTGGGGATTGTTTTGTGCTGCAGCAAAATCTGACAGTACATCTGCCCTTTGAGGTTGCTGTGAGGACACAGTAAGATAAGATGTGAGAAGTTCCTGGGTGAGGTTTCTTTTACCAGTCTAAGGCTGGCATCCAAAATCCTTCGTAATCTGATCCCTGAGTCCTCTGCAGCCTCATCCACCTGCACTACCCGAGAAAGACCCATTCTCCTGCATACCAGAGCCAGAAAGCAGCTCAGAGATGAATTTATATGATCTCCAATTACCAACTTGAACCCAAAACAGTAGAGAGATGTACCTAAGTCCACAGAGGGGGTTAAGTCCCTACATGGGACACAGGGTGCCCTACAGGTCAAGGACACTGGTGTGTTTATAGACAGCACCTGCCACTTTGTGTGGTACAAGAGATCCCTGTAACTGCTACGCCTGGCATTAATCCCAGGTCCCCAACCAGCTGTCCCAGATGGCCTGCTGGGTCAAGGGTCACATGCCTGCCCAAGGTTTCAGCTCTTCTCAGCAACAAATAGCACAGGACACGAGGCTTGCGGGTTCAGCCCTCTCTGCCCTCAGCCTGTGTGCCCTGGGGAATGGCGAGGGGTGGGCATTCCCTCCAGCTAGCTCCTGTGACTTTGTGTGGCCACGTAGCTGTGTCTGTGAGAAAGACATAGGGGCTTCAGAAGAATCAAAGTGTAGAATTCGCCTCATCTTAAAATGGGGATGAAGTTGTCACCTCCTTTGCAAGACAGTTGGTGGGAATTTAATGAGATCCTGTGTGTACAGGGCTTAGCATGGAGCCCAATACACAGCAGGTGCCCACAAAAGCTGGCCATCATTGTCATCATTTTTAGCATGGTCATGCAGGGCTTCTGTGAGATCACTTACAAAAGAGGGTGATTCTCACCTGCCACAAAGCTGGGGTTTAGCACATGATCAATATGGTTACCATTAGTTTTGTTGGTCAACAGTGTCACATGTCTGACAAAAATAACTGTCATCCTGTGTTAATGCCTGTTTTGAAAGTTGTAGGTGTCTCTGTGGAACAATGGTCACCTACAGTGACTGCTAACCCTCAGCAGGTGTGTGCCAATGGTCTCTTTCTGCGGCTAGAGATGGAAACCATTCTCAAAGTGGCTTAAGCACAAAAGGAAATGTATCAACTTAGGGAGCTGAAAAGTCTAGGCATGGACTCACTCAGGCCCCATGGATTGGTCGCAAGGATCTGATGACTCTCGTTCTGTCCCTCAACTCTTCTTTCCTCTGCTGGCGTCACCCCCGGACTGCCTCTCTCTGCACATCTGGACACCTGGCCACTCCTACACTGGCAAGAACCTCATGGAAGACAGAAATCCTTGCAGGGAGAGCAGGTGCCCCTTTCCCAGGAGGTATAATAGGAGTCCCAGCCACGAATCCATCGGCCTGCCTGGGGCTGTGTGTTCATCTCTGATTCATCCAGATAGCTGAGAAAACAGGACACACAGCATGACACCAGGACCCAACTCATCCTAGACCCTGCCTAAACCACATGGACCAAGAGCGGTGAACAACGGTCTCTGAAAGAAATCAGTAATGCAGCTTACAGAAGAGGGAAGAATCAGTGCCGCAGAGAAAGCCCCTCGCTCTGCAGAGTATGTGTTGTGTCTGGCCACAGCGTTTCCAGTGGGACAGAGGCAGGCTGTGCCATGTTCGGCAAAGGGGCTGCATCCGCGAAGGCTGGACGCTGCTCCTTGGGGAAGGAGAGCCGAAGGCACTGGGGATGCTGGACCCGGACTCAGGATATCAAGTATTGTACTATTTCTTCTGTCGTCTGGGATTCTGCTGTCTCTTGTTTTCACTTAATGTTTTGCATCTCTAATTGTTGTCCGTAAGAGCACTTAGCCTAATAGAAGAGTATTTTAAATATTAACTATTATGGTGATGAAAACAAAAAAGGAAAAACCAAAAAGGCTTAACTGTATTAGTAATCTATTGCTGTGTTAAAAATATTACTGAAAACTTAGTGGCTTAAAACAACACACCCTTATTATCTCACAGTTTGAGGGGCCAGGAGTTCGGGGATGGCTGCAAGCCTGCAGCGGAACAATCAGCCAGGTCTGAGTTCCCATCTGGAGACTCAGCCAGAGAAGAGCCACTTCTAAGCCCACGTGGGAGCAGACAGCATTCGGTTCCCTGCAGCTGCAGGACTGAGAGGCTCAGCTCCTCGTGGCAGCTGTCAGCTGGGGACCACCCTCAGCTCCTAGAGGCTGTCCTCAGTTCCTTACCGTGTGGGCCTCCAGCAGGACTGCTTGCTGTATCAACCCAGCAAGGGAGAGGAAGACTCCAGCAAGACAAGCTCTACAATTGTATGGAATGTACATCCTTTGCCATGTTCTATTGGTCAGAAGAATGAACATGAGGAAGCAGGTGTTATGGAAGCCACATTGCAATCTGTCCAGCACATCAGCAGATCACTGTGTCAGACCACATTAATAGTGAATATGGGATTGAGTCTCCAGCTTATTAAAACATTCTACTCAATTATTAGACCAGGTCTGCACCAAATATGTACAAAACTTCCAGTGTTCATATCCATTGCTTACTAGCTTTTTGACCTTGAATAAATTACTTAATCTCTCTGAGATTGAGTTTATTCACCTGTAAACTGAGAGGGAATGAAAGCACTTTCTTCACAGCCTAAAAGAATTAAATGAGTTATAAATGAAGTACTTTAATGAGTCCCAGCATGTATTTAGTGCTGAGTGTCAGCATCTACACACACACACACACACACACACACACACACACACACACACACACAGAGTAAACACACATGTATGTTCTGAAGAATATGCTGGATTTTTTCTTTATGAGAACCCTCCATGTGCAATATAAAAGCCCCCACTTTGCAGAAGCAGAGACCTGATGCACCTACAGCAGGAGTCCCCTACCTATGGTGAGCTGTATAATTATTTTATTGTATATGACAATGTAATAATAATAGAAATAAAGTGCACAATGAATGTAATGCACTTGAATCATCCCGAAACCATCCCCCTGGAAAAATAGACTTCTAAGAAAACAGTCTCTGGTGCCAGAAATGTTGGGGATCACGGACCTACACGACCTACTGGAGCTCTCAGAGTTACTAAGTGACTGAAGTAGATTAGAGATGCAGACCTTCTAGGTCTACCCCAAACTAGAAGGTACCAGAGTGACCTGAAAATTTCAGGTCACTGAGAATTTCTGAGTTATCCCTCTACCCCTGAGAATTTCAGTTGTCCTCCATAGCCTGCTTTCCCAAGGGCCGCCAAGGGAATAACAGGATGTCCAGGAGAGTAGGAGCTCCAAGCCCAGAGCTGCTTGTTCTACTTTGTTTTATATTTGGGGTTCCTATATAATACTGTGTTTTGAGAGAAGAGGTTTTCAGTAGCTGAAAAAAAAATTAAAAATTAAACAAACAGACAAATAATTAAAGAAATAAATACAGAGCGTCAAGCCGTTGGCTTATCCATCTTCCCACTCCATAGAAGACGAAAGCGAGATGCAGAGAAGGGACGTGCTGGCCCAGGCTCGGCATTGCTCAAAGTCAAGGAGAGGGCAAAGCATCAGGTTCGCCAACCGCCATCTCTCCACGTCCTCTCTGCCCACGCAGTTCCATAGGGTGGTGTACCCTAAGTCTGATTTGAGGTAATGGGGCCACTTTAAAATGCACAGTTGATTCTGCTCACTGTGTCCCTGTTTGAAGCAACCGTGAAAACAACTGGAAATACCAAGCCAGTGACGTTCCCCAGCTGGCACAGTTCCACAAGTGGATACATGCCATTTTGAGCATGGACTGCATTACTAAGCAGTAGAGTGCTAATAAAATGTCAGTAATAAATTGCATTCTAAAATCATCATGGGATACTGAGATTACTCTTTTAAGAAACCCTATGAGGAATACTTTGATAGAGTGGGAAGGGGGAAAAAAGACTTAAACAATGGAATAACAATCAGTCATTTGAGTCTTATAAATCCAGACTTTGGTATATGGGGCTTCCTTTGAGCATACTGCTTTTTATGCATGACACATGCCTGAGCACTCGTAGATCAATCAGCTGGGTAACTATGGCTGAAAAGCAACAGCCCCACCCAATACCGATCCTCTTACCTTGCTACTCCACCCCCCATAGAAAACCTACTTCCACTCCTAAAATATCTAAGTGACTGAAGTCAGAGATTTAGAAAAAGATCAGGCTATTAGGAGGCTTGAGTACTTTGATTTTAAAGCAACTCATCCTGTTACCTCTCTGAGACTCAGTTTCTTTATCTGTAAAGTAGAAATAATATGTGCTCAATCTAAGTTAGAAGGTGATTTTGAGGATCAAATTAGACAATGAATGCAAAAGCATTTATCCAAAGAAAACTAGCTGAACAACTGGAAAGAACACAGGCGTAGAAATGAGACTCTCTCTTTCTTCCCCCTCATCCTTGTGTACAGTCCTGCAGATTCTGCCCTGTTGAATTCTCTATCTGCAGGTCCCCTCTCTTCCACCTTAACTCAGCCCGCCTTCCCTTTTCACCTGATAAGTCAGGCTCTTCATGGGTCTCCCTGCATTGAAGTCTATCCCCCTGAGATCCATCCTCCACATTGCAGCAAGGGTGATTTTTCCAAAATGCAACTCTTAGTGGCTTCCCATTGCTCATGGGAGAAAGATGCAGCTGCTCTGTACAGAACGGCAGAGCCTCCACGTTCAACCCCGCCACATCTCCATTTTCCTGTGTCAGACTTCATACAACAGCCATACTAAGCTTTTAGTGTTCTCCAGATCCAGCAGGCTGATTCTCACCTCCAGGCGTTTTCCTCTGCTGTTTTCACTGCACCTTGGTGATGACTTTGTGTATTAGTCAGGGTGAGCTAAGTTATGCTGCAGAAACAAACGTCCCCTAAATTTCATTCTACATGCCCAAATTTGCCACTCGGGAGCAGAGGTGGGGAATTGTCTGTGTGTTGTGGTCACTCTGTGACTCTAACTGATAGAGGTTTCATCTCTGCCTGTACTTCCATGACCACAACAGCAAGAAGTAAAGAACATGGCAAACTATGCACTGTCTCCTAAACTTTCCATTCAACTCATATTTCACTGGCCAAAACATGTCAGGGGGCATGGGAATGCAATCTACTCTAGCTCAGAGAGAAGACAGACAGCAATCTAATGATTCTGATCTCTATATCTTTCTGCCTGGTAAACAAACTCAGATTTTTAGGCATATCCTGAGTTTCTTGTCCTCCAGGAAGACTTCCCTGTATATGCCTCTATCAGAGCCAGCACTACACCTGCACTGCTTTGATCAGGTTCTTTCTCCTCCACTCCATGGAACATTCCTCTAGGGCAGGCACCACATCTTAGTCACGTCTGTGTTTCTTGGGTGTAGTATCATTTCTGGAGAGAAGTAGGAGCCAATTATCTCTGTATCAAAGGATTAAAGTTTTGGTACATGGCTCCACAGCTGACTGGCCAGGCCCTTGTCCCCAGGAGTTTCCTGGGTGGTGGTGGGGGTGGAAGGCTCCTGATGAGAGCTATGAGAGCTCCTGATGGCTCTGGGGCCAGCTGAGCTGCCCCCGATGTCTGGCAACTCCAAAGACAGCCTAGTCTGGTTGCTGCAGACACAGGCAGCCACCTGTGTCCCCTCACCAGCCCTTACAATCTGGACATCTTTTTTTTAATTAATGTTTTGATTTTTTTTCTTCTTTTGGCCTGATTGTCCTGGCCAGAACTCCTAGTATGATGTTGAATGAAAGTGATGAGAACAAGCATCCTCGTCTTGTTCCTGGTCTGAAGGGGGAAGCTTTCAGTTTTTCACCATTGAGCAGGGTATTAGCCTTGAGTTTTTCATAGATAAACTTTATCAAGTTGAGGAAGTTCTGTCTCTCATTTGTTGAATTTTTTTTTATAATGAAGGGGTTTCAAATCTTGCCCAATGCTTCCCTGCATCTATGATGTGGTTTTTGTTCATCAAAATGTCTCTGGATATTGAAAAACATCCTGTGGGGGCAGACATCACCCCAGTTGAGAGCCACCACCTTAAAGGACTGAGGTAGAAATTAAATGTTTTAGCACATGTAGTGTGTCCATTCAGACACACCATAAAGAGCAGCTACTTTGGTTTGTATCTTCCCCCAGGACACTAGTCAGGGCCTGGAGGGAAGCGTGAGTTTGAGAAATAGCATGGAGCTGCCCAGGCTCCTCAGAGAGCTCCTCCGTGGCCCGCTGAGGACTCAGTTTCCGAAACTACGAGGCTGAATTAGTTCAGTTGCGGGGCCCAGTGAAGACAAGCGGACTCAGTCATCCAGGGCAGCTGGGTTCTGCAGGCCGACTTCTGACAGCTCCTCCTCGAGGCCTGTTCAGAAGACAACAGGGTGGACACCAGGCTTCACTAGTACACTGCTGGCTCATGAGCCCCTGGTGCTAGTCTGTCCTTGTCATGGCTCAAGAGTTCCCTGGCCAGGTCTAGCTCATGGTTCAAACCTGATGCTGTCAGTGCCCTTCATTGGCATGCAACGCATCCTTGAGCATTGAAACAGGTGAGCTCAGAACTGAAAATAATCAAAACTTTAGATGCCAGTGCTTTAAATGCAGTATATCTAATCCTCACAAAGAATGTGGGCCTTTGGGCGCATTGATGAATGCATTGAACCTTGGGTTCTTTCTTGTAGAATGTGCCTAAAGACACCCACTTTGCCACATTGTTGGGGGGGGGTCAATGACAAGATACAGCACAACACTGAGGATTGAACCTGGCACACAGGAGGCACTGAGTAGACTAGAGTTAATTAATGTCACCACACATTAATAATTACAGGTATATTAGTTAATAATGATCTCAGCATGGAAGCTAAGCAAAATAATGAGGAAACCAGGACTTAATGGAAACACAGGTGGTTCTGCCCTTTGCAGCTTTGACGCTACTGTCATGACCACACTGATCAGAGCTCCAGGGGTCCAGAGTGAGCGTGATCAGGGTGGCATCTTCAGCCATTGCTCTGAACACAGATTTGCTTATATAGTTCCACGTCACTGGGTTCTGGATCATAGCTGTGAACCCAGAAGTGAGGGGGAAACATCCTGAGATAGGCAGAACAGTTATCACCAAACCCATGCACTAAAGTTTCCCCTTCTGGGCTATTCAAATGGACTGACACCATTTGCTCATGATTCTAACAGACTTTCTGTATCAGTTAGAATGCTTGTGGCTGCAAGTAAGAATATTCAACTGGCTTTCCCTCCCTGGCACTGCTGAGGTCTCACATGTGAGGCTTCTGTGCTGAGCCAAGATGCGCTACCCTACGTGGCTTCCTACCTGCTGGCTGTCCAGGGCAGGTAGGAAGGGGCAGTCCCTCCCCTGGCGCCAAGGACATCAAGAAGATCCCAGACAGCTTCATCATCGAGGGAGATGACAACCAGCTCAACAATGTCATCTGTGAGCTGAATGGAGAAAACATGGAAGATGTCATTGCCCAGGGTAGTGGCCAGCTTGCCAGTGTACCTGCTGGCGGGGCTGTGGCCGTCCCTGCTGCCCCAGGTACCGCAGCTCCTGCTGCTGGTTCCACCCCTGCTGCAGCACAGGAGAAGAAAGATAAGAAGGAGGAGTCTAGAGAATTAGATGATGACATGAGATTTGGCCTATCCAATTAAATTCCTGCTCCTCTCAAATAAAGCCTTTCCATGTTTAAAAAAAAGAATATTAAACTAAAAATGGCATAAACAACAAGCAATATAAGCTCACAGAACAAGGAGATCAGGGGAAGATGGCTCCAGTGTTAATCACCAGTTAGACAATGTCATCAAGAGCCCTAAGACTTTGCATCTTGCCACTCTGCCACCTTTAGCACGTGGGCCATGCTGCCCTCATGGTTTTGAGATAACTGTCATAGCCGTCCTCATGTGACTTCTCCAAAAGGAAGGAGAGGAGAATTCCCATCTTGAGTTATTTTTCATAAAACCAGGAGCACCTTTCCAGAAGCATCCAAGCAGACTTCCCTCTTGTCTCTGGGGCTTGTCCTCCTCTGGGGCTGTGTCTCATGGCCCTACCTGACTCCAGGTCCAGCAAGGGAAAGGAAATCCCCATGAGTGACATGGGAGGGGCCACCTTGCAGGTAGGGGAGGTTCACCCCTGAGCACAAGGAACAAGCAGGATGATGTACGGCTGCTGTGGAAGCTCCAGGATTGGTCACAGTTATGTGACTTTCTCAACCTGCAGCCACGAGAAACAGCAACAAATCATCCCTCCCACATCTACAGCGCTTCACGTTCTCATGGGAGCTCACATTCATTCTCTCATTCCAGCCCCCGGGTATCCTGTGAGGTAGGAAGAATCAGGGGTCTGTTTGCTCCTTTCACATGTAAGGGAGCTGAGACTGAGGGGGAGCTAAGTGGTGTTCTCAGCAGCTGATGTAGCTCCCTCCAAGGCCAACGTTGAAAGTTCCATTCCCAGGTGGCTTCAACAGGCAGGTACATATGAAACACAAGTTCTTCCAAGTCAGATTCATGTGCATCCCCAAGGGCAGTAGGCATGAGATTCTTATTTGAAATCACATACAGCTCCTCTTTAAAGCTTAACATCCTTGCCATCAGAATGTCTCAGGCAGAGCAGTAATCTCTGGGCAGATAAACATAGGTCTTGAGAGTCATCTAATCTCTTTCGCAGGCAAGATAATAATGCCAACCTGGTGTAGGGCTGGCTTTAACATAATTCTCACAGTTAATGGAGAGACGAGCCCATCACAGCTGCAGACAGCTTGGAAAGCGAGCAGGAGGCAGTGGTGCCCTGCAGCTCAGAGTATGCAATATTTATCACCACTTTAATGGACTGAGGCTGCCTGATCCACCGTGCCCTGGAGCGGCTCATGGTCACGAGGCTCCAACAACTGCAGAGTTGGTTCAGTCTTAGCTTTCCCCAGATTGTGGGAAGAAGCTTTTTAGAGAACAAGTTGACGTTGTTCATCGGGGTTTTTTCTTGAGTAGGAGCTGTGCCTTGCTGGCCCACTACACAGACCGTCTTTCTTGAGTGTATATATTTTGTGAATGTTCTTGGGCCAGCTATGGGTGTGGAGCTCTGCAGTGGAATTAGTTCTTTTCTTGCCAATCCCAAAGCCCTTTCCATAGAATCTGCCGCCCTGCCTTGTATCAAGACCATGACACCTTGGAGAGATGTAAAGTATTGTACAGATTCAACCTTTCCTCTAGCACCCTGCTCTTGGGTCTCAGTACTGCAGGGGGCAGAGCTCATTGTCCTGCCTCTGACATTGTGACACATATCAAAAAAATATGTTCAACCTGTGAAGGTAAAAAAAAAACGCACAAACACATCTCAGAGACCCTCTAGGATCTTAGCCTCTTTTTGTGTCATGAACCCCCTTGGCTTTCTGGAAACACCTGTGGATTCCTTCTCAGAATGATATTTTTAAAAGTGTAAAGTAAAGCACACAGGATTAGAGAGATACCAATTATATTGCAATATGGCTATCAAAATAGTTAAAAAAGAAATTGGTAAAATATCAATATGCATGTTCCCCTGTTATTACACCCTATAACAAGAGCTCATGAGAGCTCTTGAGTCCAAAAAGGACTTTTTTGCAAGAATGGTGAGCATTCCACTGCAGTGGAAATGTCTGTGATGGCAACTGGTGACAAGTTCACAGGCACAGCCAATACGACTGGGGTTTAAGCCTACATCCACAATTGAAGCAAATCCTAAATGTTAGTTAAAAGTTGGTGAAAATAAAAATAGACTTTTGCTCCCATCTCTAATTGCTTGAATGGCAGTCAGAGTCCTAATCTCTGGAATCAGGGAATATAAACTTCTTGGGGGAAAAAGTGGTCCTGGAAGACATAATTAAGTTTCAGAGCTTGAGATGAAATCATTCTAGATTACCCCAGTGGGCCCTATGATCCCACAGCAAGTGTCCTTATAAAAGACAGAAGAGAGGAGACACAGAGAAGAGGAAAGGCCAGCGTGAAGATGCAGGCAATGTAACCAGGGAGACAGAGATTGGAGTGATGTGGCCAAGAAAGCCACCAGAAGCCGGGAGAGGCAAGGGAGGGTCCTTCAGGGGCAGCAC